>UELX01000599.1:0-69102 GCA_900480035.1 Eupelmus urozonus | reverse complement strand
TATAAAATACGCTCGAAATGCTCAACTTTCTCTACCAATTTTAGGCATGGAAAAGGACCTATTTCTTGCGCGTGTTGAGAAAAATATAAATGCTTTCAGCTTCAAGTACAAGTGATCAATAGTTTTATATGAAAAAACTGTGTCAGTATTAATAGTAAAATTGCTTTTTTCTGCTTAAAATTCCAATTAGCTTTTATATTTAAAACATAATCTTTCTATTTAGTGAAGTAGTGGGTATTATCTAACATGTAGAAATGAAAAATAATCTTTTAAAGTTCGCTTAGCTAAATTAAAAAAATGATATAATACAATTGTTAGTTTGTGATGAAAATATTATTAATAATATAAAAAACAAAATAATGGCTGGTAATGTACGTTTGCTTTATATATTAAATGTGATTTTTACTTAAAATATTGTTGATAATTGAAATTGTAAATTATTTTTGGTTCACAGGTAATTCACATTGATGGGGCATTTGCTAGATCTCGTAGCACTGTCAACTTTGATCTTGTGATAACGTCCAATACAACTGTACGTTTATTGAAAATTTCAAATTATATTTCTGTACCAGTAAACAGTTCTCTCATTCCAATAGTTTCAATTGAAGATAGTTTAAAACATTCTAATACTATTCTTAAGAAATTTCTTTTATTTAATATATTTTCGTATCATATCATTATAATATAATCGTTACCAATTTATTTTTTGAAGTCACTGGATTTATTAAAAATGTCATTAAGGAAATATCCATTCCTAACGCCAAGATAAATCAAGGCTGTATATCCGACTGTCACGCATACAAAATTGAAATAAGGATACAAGCATAGGGTAACATGGAGGAATTTTCATTGGGCTCCCATGTGAAAGTGACTGGTGCAGTTAAATACGCCCTACATCCCTATATCTGGGTGAGCAATAAATGTGACATAGTCTTTCATTCCGATGAAAGCAAAAAGATTGGTGAACTATTGAACTGGTTTAAGATGCCGAAGAGGGTGGTGGAAGAGCCCGCTACTGATTAAACTTTATCAAATGTAAGTTAAAGTAGTATATAAAATAATAAAAATATTGATGAAATATATATTTTAATATTTCAGAAAAAAATAAAATAAAAAATAATGTTCTATATGATAAAAAAACGTGATCATTTGGTCGAATTTTACTGAAAACAGTGAGGCTGTTATAATGTTAAAGAGAAGATGACTTCTGTTTGGGTTTAAAGTACCTAAAACAGAACGTTTAGTTTAAAATACAAGTTTCATCGTTTTATTACAGTATATTTTAAAGTATGTGGATATAATACATTTTTATTTACTTACAGGTTATCATGTTTTAAACTGGACTTTTAAAACGTTATTAATTATTTATAAAATAAGCTTGATAAGAAGATAAAAAAGAAGAATTATCAGAAGGAGTACAAACTTTAAAATATGTTTTTTATATTTAATATGTTTCATATTAATTACTTAGAATTAATTGTAATTAAAATTGTCCTAAAGAGCTTATAATTGATCATTTTGTTATAATTTAAATGTTGTAATTTACAATAAATGTAATTTTGATATTTAATAAAAAAGATCACAGATCGAAAAACAAAACATTTTTTTTATCAAGTATAAGTCTTTCTTTATTTAAAATCAGTGTATGATCATTAAGTTAATAGTATGTAACAGTTACAAGATTGAATTAATAAATTTCTTCCAATAGGTTTTAAGCTTTTTGCAGAAGTTATTTTGCAGTAAAACGGAAGTTTTTGTTTGTAGTTAGAATGCAAATTATCTTAAAGAATCCAATAAATTGTATTGACTTAATTACCGAAATATCAGAACAAATGTTATGTAGAATACTTTTAACGTTATCAGTTATGTAATATCTTATTAAGCCATTGACTTGTTGAAAAATAGGGTGTATTTTTCAACCTATTTATCAACGAATCAATAGCTTATTGTATTAACGATGGGTGATTCCACAATTGTTATGATAAAAGGTATATTATTCAACTGGTATTTTATAGAAAATTCATATATGTATATATGATTATTAAAAAATTTTTTTTTTCTTTTGTTCGACTTTAGTGCAGGAACAAATAGGTAAGAAATTCATCAATCTATCAAGTAAAATAAATTTAACCATCAAAGGTCACTTTAATAATGGTGAGTATATATGTATTTGTACACGTGTACATTTTTCGATTCAGTAATATTTCTGCGTTTAAATAACTAATCATGGAAATTAAATTTTATTCCATTTTTCTACTCAAAACACGAAAAAACCTTCTTCGATTCAAATAAATTAACTTTGTAAATCGAAAAATATACACGTGTACAAATACATACATATACTCTCAGCTTTATTACAGCAACCTTCGTTGGATAAATTTACTTTATATATTTGATACAATAAGTATTGACCAGGAATAAATATTGTATCCTCTACATGAAAAAAATTTGCATTTATAAACACGATTGTTTATAACAAACTTTTGGAATTTAGATGTTTTTGTCGAATGAAAGTTGTTGTTGGATTTCGTTACGTATCCAACTATGTCACTGAAATTAATATTTATGATCTTAAATAGTATTCACGTTACAATTATAGAATTTTTATTGATTATATTAACAACATTATCATTACCAATAATTTTGAGAATAAATGAAGTGACATGCAAATAACATAGCATAAATAAGATAAAAAAATGAATGATTGTTGTATGATTAATTCATCTATCTGAATAAATTAAAATAATATGTTTTGTAATACTAATAAGAACCAACATAATTAGAAAATTTAATTTATAATTACAAAGCGTCTTATAATATTTTATTTAATTTAAGGCTCTTACTTACACAGTGGTATCTCCTACTTGAATATTATCAATGACTTCATTGGAAGTGAAATCTTCTATATCCAACATTTTTTGTAATATTGGCACAGAAAATTGGTACACAAATAAATTATTACGATAAAACAATCTAAAAAAATAACAACTTTAGCAACTAATATTATAATATACAAAATCGAATGTGTTTTATAGTCAAATATCTGCACACGCATAAAAACAATAGTTATAGGTACTTTTTACTATTTGAGATGATGAGATGATGACAAAATATGTATATTGCTATAAGTCAAATGTGTTTTTCGTATTTAAATATTTTAAATTTTTTTATTTCACTCTGAAGTTGGCTCTAAACCTTCAATTCGACTCTAATCGCTATCTCCCTTTTATAGATGGATTGTGCATTACAAATACATTATAATTAGTATAAATAACTCTTTTAAGAATACCTAACAAAAATCTCAAAAAAAAAACCAATCACAAAATACAATTGGACCCTTACATCAACACTCAATTATCAATCCTCGTCTCCGCACCCCGGCTGCACAACTCCATCCTGACACGTACCCACACCTTACGTCACGCGTATATCCCACTCCCCGAAAATTCTGCTAATCAAAGGCCATAAATCCCGACTCTCTCTCTCCGGTGCGTGTGTCTCCCCGCAAACGCATTAACGCCGATTTCTCGGAATCCCGGCTAATGCACCCCGCGCTCTGCGAGCCTCACGCACATTAATTCCTAAGACGGCACTCCCGATTCGCCGGAAAAACGTTTTCGCGCTCGCGCACCTCCCTCGCGGACTCGATAAGTGGAGCAAGCGTGCATGCAATATGTATATCGGGCGCGAGCGCGCCTCGGCCTCACACACACGTGTATAAGATCGTCATTACGGCGTAACTTGCCGAGCCCTCGATTGTCGGCGCTGCTGATTTTCATAAATAAATTTTGCATGGACGAGTCTGTGGTATGCCACGCGATTCCATTCTCTTCTTCTGGATTTTTGCGACGGGAAAAAGTCGATTGTTGGCTGGGTTGAGTTTCTGACGATTTTTGGTAATGGTTGTGGATAACTACTATGGTTATGAATAATCTCATTAGGTAATTGATTTATTTAGAAAGTTCGGAATTTTTACCGTATTAAATAGTGACTTAATCACATTGTGATTTTAATTACTTTAAACGCTGAAAAACTTCTTTATATATCCAGAAACGAGCCCATCAGCTTTCAGAGTAATCAGCAACGACGTAACAGCATTCAAAATGAATCGGCCGTACGTGTGACAATCGTTGTCACAAATCACTCTCGCTCGGTTGTCGCTTCGATGCACTACAGCGTCCCACGTAGCCGAACTTTACATCTTCTTATTTCCACGTTCTCGGCATCCTTTTAACCGAGAACCCCAAAAAAGAAAGGAACAAAAAGGAAGCGCACAGTACAATGACCGAAGAAGAAAAGAGTCGGGACGAACATTTTTGAGGTAAGAGGGGGGAGGATGAGGCAACTGAAGCATAAATAACGCGTGCGATTAAGAAATCACTGCGTCCGAATTGATTAACAGGGCTCCGCCGAAAAGGAGCCGGGCTTTATTAAAACGCGCGCCCGGCGCGCTCTGTCTTTGCCGGGGAGTTCGAGCCGGGAAAAAGAAACCGGGTGTGTGCATTAATTTTTGCGCTCGACTGGTTTACACGAGGCTGCCGCGGAGCGCGCTTTTTTGCGGGCTACTTTTGTACCGTACAACGTGAGGCTTTTAAACGCTGAAAAAGACGTATCCGATACGGATAATCGTTGCGTCATTTTGATAATTTCGGCTCGTTTCGGGGCTCTGTCTTTTTCAAAACTTACAATGCGTATACGTACAATGCGGCAAAATTTATCGCAATAATGAAACTTGCTGCATTATCTTTTTACATTTTCAACTTACAGTGCACCATCTTTTCGACAAATTCGGCAAAAGTCATTCCTTAAAACAATTAATCAACGATAAAAACCAGAGCCCTCTGGCCAGCGCAACAATAAATATCCTCCCGGAACGCCGTAATCGATCTGCCGAAAAGAAACAAATCGATCCAAACCAGAATGACCCGATATCCGCCTATACATATCCACCAAAAGAAGCTCACGAGCGACATTTTTCCATATACCCTCGGCGTCCACAATTATCGAATTAAGCGCGCGCACTTTTTCCCTTAAATCGCCCCCCTCCCCCTCCCCTGTAATTACAAAACGATTATCCTCCGGTATATAAATGCGTGTCCTCGACCCGCGGGGAATGCGCGGCCCGAGTTCTCGCACGTCTCCGATCGCGCTGTTGGCTTATTAATTTATTTATTCGTCTTTTTCTTGCGGCCGAGAGGCGCGGCTTGTCCTTTTTGTGACCGGGTTCCTCGAGGAGGGAAACAATTAGTAACCGTTTTGCGAGCGCGTTTCTTTGCCTCGCGCCGCGGGAAGTCGGCTACATGGCGAGATTATTGCGTAACTTTTTCGGGTATGAGGTATTTGAAATGTGTGCAGTTTCTTGCGATTGAAAGTTTAATTTCATCACGGGTATGATAATTGTAAAGTCCACGGGGTATCTGTACAGTGTATGTACCTGGTTGTGTGCTTTTCCGATGCATCCATTGTCTAAAAAAGAATCTGCTTTTCGTGATAATGAAAACCCGTAGCTTGAATCAACGAACGTTTAGAGGGGATTATCTTATAATTATACATCCGTTAAAAACGAGGAGTCGTAATTCAAACCGTCGCGCCTGTGCCGAGCAAACAACGTATTAATTCGCGCGACAAGCTATCTCTCCGAACAGTGCCCGGCCTGCGTTAAATCGAATTTCCGCGCTCGGAGAGGGAACACATTTATAAATACGCGTCTCCGGCTCGTGTCGTTGATTTATGTCGGCCGGAGCGTCGCAGGTGTCTGATACAGCACGCGCCAATCGCGGAAATATATATCTTGTACATGAGTATTTGTGTGTGTATGTATGTAAATGTGCATGTGTCTGTGAGTATGTGTGGATGTGTGAGTATGCGTGTGTGTATGTGTGTGAGTGTGTTTGCATGTGTATAAGAAAGAGTGAGATGCGGGCTTCTTTGAATGGAGACCCGATCATATTGGAAAGAATGATGCGTCTGTGGACGTTGATTTTTTTGTAAGTGGTTTATTGCTGATGCGTGCTGGTAGTTTGGCTACCACATTACGTGCGTATGCCGTTTACCGTTAGGAGAAGCTTTATTGTCTGGCAGCGAGAAGTAATAAAAGAGTGTTGAATTTTTTCTTAGAAATATTCGATATGGTTACTTAAACGGTTTTCTTGAGCTAAAATAAGAAAAAAAGAATGTTAAAGGAAAGGCAAAAATTGCCACTTAGCGTATTTTTATATTCATTTAATGTTTACTCATTCTTTTTACCACTTCTTTCTTTGTAACAATCTGTTTTAAATAATCCCCACGCACTTTATAAAAATACTACATTTTATTACGAAAACACATCTTCTAGGTATAGACAATTGCATCGCAACGTTTCCTACCATAATTTTATTTTCATCATCCACATCCTCGCCAGACAACCATTACCCCACGGCGCAACGACGAGTCCACAAGGCGCCCATCTAACCAAACCGCAAACCGCTCCCTCAAAAAATCATCCGATCCCTCACCTCGTCGTTTGTCAGGCTGTCATTAACCAGCCGAAGCCCGGCGACAGTTCCGGAGTCGCACGCCGCGGCGTCCCCATAGCTTCGATAATTGGCGTATGCGCCGTCGATGCCCAAAGCAGCCGGCTCTCCTTATACCCCGTCCATAAAGCGCGAGAACAAAAAGGACGACGCCGCCGACAAATCGATAATCCTTTGGATCCGTGCCGCGCGCGGACGTGTCGCTGCGTTTTCTTCCGCATAACGAGAACGAGTAGCGCACGCATTGAAAATTTATACGATGCGTACGCGATTAGATGCGCCGTATATGCCGGAGATGTCGGAGGCTTCGGGGTCACAGGCGGACTTTGATTTTTGCGAGCGCGCTAACGATATTTTGAAGTTGGCTATGCGCTTACCGGGTTGTTTTCGAGCAGTGGCTACGCGCGGTTTAATGTTCTTCTAATGATGAATAATGAGGACGGCGTAAAAGTGAGGTTGAAGTTGAGTCGGCGTAATTGTATATCTGATAAGGCTCGTGAAGAGCAGCAGGTGCGGGACGAGCTTTCGATGCAAGTTTCTCAGCTACTCGTTATGATGCTCTCGATTTGTACGTCAATCTTCGGACTGCGTTTTTCAGTTTTGGTTAGTGGTGAATTTTTACTCTAGTCGTTTGATCGAGTCCCGTCTTATAATTTATGATACCCACAACTTCTTGTGATTAATTTTTTTAAATGAAACAAACTACATGGATTTAAATGTTTTGATAATATAGAATGAAAAACATATATTTTTTCATCATTGGTACTTAAATGATTCGACACACAGAACATACGGTACCGTTAATTTGCATAAAGCGATTTATCAGTAGTCTAACCGAAAAAATAAAAGCCATTTCCAAGGGTTTCCAACTGACTACTCACCAGAACCGTTTACTACTGGTCTAAATGACACGAGTCTCGTAAGCCACGAACCTAATCATTTACCTTCTTATTCCCCCTTATTAGCAATTGCATCTGTACCCGCTCTTACACGCCGGCAATGCGTATCCACTCTTCATTAATTATTGTTAATACGTAACGCTTAGCAAAATCGGCCGAGATTTTATCGTCAAACAAGAAATAGACTCAATACTTACAAGCACTTAATTAAAGCGCAGTAATCGTCGTTTATCCGGAAAGCGCTGCCATAAAGCGAAGAAACGAGCGTAAAGCGGCGCGGACAAAAACGGCCGGCCAAAGAAACGTCGAGAAAATCGTCCCGGCAGAAAAAAAAAATACAAAGGCGAAACGAGTATATAAGACGGCGAGGATAGAGACACGACCGAGAGTAGGCGAGCGTGCGCGACCGAATCACGCTAACTAGCCTCCCAACCGAAGGACCGCACACAGAGGAGAAAACCCGACGGACGAGCGACTTCTTCGAGTTTAGGGCCTCTCCTTTCTTCCTTCTCTCTTTCTCTCTCTCTCTCTCTCCCTCGCGTCTTCATCGCTCGCTATCTTTTTCGTGCCGCGCGCAAGCCTCGTTTTATTTGCCCCCCGAGCGAAAAAAGCGGTAAGCGCGACAATTAACCTTTCTCGTGTCGTCAGTATACGGACGATAAGGTTGTGAGGAGGAAGAAAGAGAGAGGAGAGATGTGTATTAGCGACCGGAGATTTATGATCGATCGTGCGATTCCCTCCCTTTTTTTTGCTTTAGGCTTGATACGCGAAGTGCATTTTGATTAATTTCGACGTCGACGTAGTGGTGCTCTGCGAGCTTTTTCGGTGAAATTTATTGCTCTGGTTAATTGCTTTTTGATAATGCGTAGCCGAATTTCGAATTTATAAGCGTATACGTGAAAGAGGAGATTAAGCTATAGACAGTTTTGGAAACATTTATTTTTTTCTGTTCCAAATTTTAATTGAATTTGCATGCAAAAATATATAGCTGAAGTTGACAGTGGTGTAATCGTGGTCATCTTTTTATTCGATGAATTTATAGTCACTTTTACAAAAAATTATCATGTTATTTAAAATTAACATATATTAAGATTGATAATATGCACACTGTTAAAAATCCTTTGTTTTACCAGAATTTTCTAGTAAGAAAAATTCTTGTAAAAAACATTCAGGATCTTATTAAATGTATAATTTCAGTTCCATTTAAACAATGTCTGTAAGTTAACTTTGCTTTATGGTATCAAATAATAATAAATGCATGTTAACAATTATTATTATAAGCATATATGAATTCAAAAATTGAAAAAAATATAACAGACCAATTAGTTATAAAAAAATTAATCCACTTGCAATCATTTAATAAGCATAATATCCTGACTACAACGCTAGAAAGCCGATGATAAATTTCTAATAATTTAACCGGGCTCAGCTATACAAGTTCTTTTATTTTTCAAAAACACAATAACTCGACTTGCAAGAAGTCGACGCTGAAATTACATACACTCGTCTACTCACTCGTCTACACTGCATTATCCAAGCTCTTACACGTTGCACCCAACAATCAACCGGCTATCGATACAATTTCAATTAAAAGATCTTTAATAGAGCAAAAGCTCTCCTCCTGGTATCATTATAAATTTTTATTTGCCATTATCGACTTACTGAGCGCTATGATCCTAATCGACGAGTTCGATGGAATGAAAACATTAATCGACTGCACAGCGCGCGGCGAACAACAGAAAAGCGCGCACACCGCCAGCGGCAGCAACCCGATATTATAATGCAATCACTTGTAATTCATCATGATAATGTTTTAATAACTTGTCTGGCCGCGAGTACGCGGTTTTACCTGTAAAAGGGATCGTATTGAGATACAGGAGTGTCATGAATTTGCAAGATTTGCGGTATTGTCTTATTAGGAAAAATAAGATCGAGAAAAAAATAGTAATTAAATACAAAGCCATTTGAATTGTTCAAATTATTGTGCTACGAAATAGAAGCTTTAAAATTATTTTATGATAAAAAATTATAATATCACTGCTGATTATAATTGGTACTTTTATTAAATCCTTATGTTGTTGATGTTATTGCGCCTTACGATTTGCTGCGAAGACGACTGAATAAATTTTGAAAATAAATTGGATCGAAGTATTCGAGTAAGCATTTGATTTCGTTCTAAGGACTATTTTTTAGGATTATTTTAAAACACATTTACAAACGTAAATTCCTATCTTAAATTGCTAATAAGACGCGTGTAACTTGTCACTAACTAGCGTCACTAACTATATATAAAATAAAAAAAAACATGATCAAAAAAATATTTAGTTCAGAAGATCCAGTCTTCTTATTAAAATGTTACATTAAAAAAAAAAAGTATCTCTATGATAACTTACAGTTTTTTATTAGAATTGTAATATACCAAAGATTTTTGTTGAAATTCAAAATCTATCATAAAAGTAGATTCTTGTAAACTCAAGGGATTTTTTTAAATTTTATGAAAATGTTATTCATTGATCAATACATGGAGAAATTTTTTTGAAAATTACAAAACCGTTTTATTTAACTAGATTATTAGTCCAATCTTCCTATTGCTAATAAAATTTACTATAAATCAAGTAAAATTTTTTTAAAGTTTGTTAATTTTTTTTAATTTTTACGGTTTTATTTTATTTTTTAGCATCTTATAAAATACCTTATGCATTTTTAAGATACATATACTTATAATTTTTAATAGATATTTAAATTGTTATGATTTAATAGCATTTTTTAAAATATTACTTAATTCACTAACTTAAAATATTAATAATTCATAATTCACAAAAATTTGGTAATCATATTGAGCCTGTATAGAATTACAATAAGAAATAAAGTAAAGTATGCTGCAAGAGGAGCCGTGAAACTTGCTCCGAGGTGCAAAAAAATTTCGGCCACTTTGCAATATAACATGACGCCTGGAGACTCCGATATCTTCATGCTGAATTATTTTATATAAAAAAAAATAATCGTAAATTAAAATAAAAAGAATGCGTTTTTAAAAAGAAATTATAAGTTGTAAACTGCTCTTTAAGGCTCGCTTATCTTCGAGCGATTTCTGGTCCTGCACTAAGGGTACGTAATTATCAAGAAATTTTTTTTCAGTTACTTTGCACCGAAGCGCTTGCTTCCTATCGGTGAGGAGTTATCGGTGAGAATTTTTATTAAAGGGAAGCAGGCCCGAATTTCGTGACTTGGAACGCGCTACCTTACTTCCATTAAAATTTCCGAAAATACGTATCTTTTTTCGAAATAAATTAATTATTTTAAGATATTCGAAATTATCAAACTTATTTATTTCACTTACTCTTTTCGAAATCTAGATATTAGAGTAAGACACGGAGAAAATTACTTTAAAAAATTCACTGTACTGTTTTATAAACCGATAACAAATTGTAAAATGACAAAATTTGCCATATTTTTTAGGAAATTTTACTAGAATTTTTATATTTTCTTACATTTTGAATGAAAATTTTCGATAAATCAAATAAAATTTTCTAGAAAGTTTAATATTTATTTGTATTTTATAAACTGTTCCCCTTTATCAAAAATTTTTTCCCAAAAAAATTTTCTAACAAATTTTCTTTGCGTTTATAGAGTATATCATTTTAATACTTTATATCAACAAAATGTCACAACAAGTAAATTTACACAATACAATAGAATACATATCAACATTTTTTCTATTCTACAATTGTTTTATTAACATTTATAAAATATATTTATATTGTATCGTAATAAAACTATGAGAAGTACATTCTTATATTTCTCAGTCACTAGTATTCAGCGCAAAACAATTTAGTCACATTAAACCATCCATACCCAGCAATAAATCCCAGCAAAGTACATCGTCAAAAAGAATTCAAAAATCGCGCTCCGAAAGCGCATTAAAAATTCCCACCAAACGAAATCAATTTCAGCAAAGCCAAAAACCTTTAATCTAAAAACAATATACCCTCCCCGTCGCCGATCCCCCTCGACGATTCTCCTCTCCGAAAAAGGCTCTCTCCCAGGCCGCAATAAATAAAACTACCGATTCCCTCTCTCCAAACCCAGCCAGCCGCCGCCGCCAAAACCGGCAAAACTTAATCGATTTCGAGACTCCCCGTCCGAAAAGCCGCGCCGCAAGGTGGTCGCCGATATAAATCGTGTTTCGCCTGTGCGCGCCGCGTCGCCCGTAATAACACCGCTCTCTCGCTCGCTCGCGCCGATTATCCGCGCCGCTATACTTTCCTGTTCTCTCCTGAGATGCGCCCCGCTACTACCGGCATCGCCGGCCCCAGCGTCCGTATTTATTTTTGGGTGGTTCTTTGGCAGCGCGTTATTTATGAGAGCTTTCGGAGAGGGGGAGGGGGGATAATGGGCCAAGGGAAATGATCGACAATGTATCACTCGAGGCCGACGCGATCGTGGATGCTGGACGGATTGCATGGATGAGAAGGTTCCGTTTCGTACGTGAATTATTACGTTGCAAAGTTTTTTTTGGAGGAGTTTCGAGACTTTTTTTTACGAGGTTTTTGAGGTACCTGTTTCGGCGCGGATGTACCGCGCGAAAATTGAATCTTCGGGCTTTTTAAAGTAATGAGCGAATCGATCAAACAAAAATACGAAATCGGCAAAATACCGCGCGTTGCTCGATACAGATACAAGCAGCGATCACGATTAGCCGAAAACGATGCAGAAATCCGAGCGATAAATAATTCATGCGCGCGGGGGCGCAGCGAAATCACGAATTCGCAAAAAGCAAACATCATAAATTCATAAATTCGCCGAAACAAAAAGGGTCGCCAGTCCAATTGTTGCTGTATCTATGGGCAGGCGCGAAAATCGCTCCGGCGCATCAACCGGAGAGCTATATAGGCAGTCTCTCGCGCGATCGTGCGCCGCAATTTACACGACTAGATATAGACTCTCAATATCGCGGCGCTGCATCATCGCCGGGTTGTGTGTATATATATATATGTATAGGGTAGACGCCGACGGGGGCTCCGCTCAACACGGGTAGCAATTCGCTCCTCTATCTCGTTTTATCTCGCCAGGTGAGCGTTTTGCTCTTTTTATCCGTGGCAGGAGCGAGCCTCGGCTTTTCTATATCTGGCGATTTCTTTGCTTCGTTTTTCAGCGACGGGTCTTCTCGGCTTTATGTTATGTATACCTGCGTGGTATCTTCTTGGCTGATGTTGTGTACTGGGTTTTGTTGCTTTGCGATCGTTTGCGTTTGTTGTGATTTTTGTTTGATAGTGTTTTTTTGTTTTTGACGGGATCGTTTGGATTATTGGATTTTTGAGATTTCTTTAGAGGTGAATATTAAGAAGTTATTGTTAAAAAAAATAATTGATTGATGTAATTCGTAATTAATTATCTTAATGTATATCATGATTACATAATTATTAGAAAATAGTATGATTTTTTTTAGATTATTGACTTTATAAAAACTCTTTGCTGTGTATTTTAGTAAACCATTTAGAATTTTTCTCATTATGCCAATAAAACTAAAAAATTATAGATTATTATTTGAAACAGTGTATATTCATCGATAAACATGGTGAAATAGAAAAACGAGGCGACTTGCAAAATTACGAAAGTACTTTACTATATTCTTTCGTTTTTCCATGATGTACGTGTACACTTCACTTATAAAGCAGCCGCCAGAGCAAAACAGCTCTAAACGTGCGGCAAGTACATACACGGACTTTATCGCGACCAATCACCGGCTAATCATCATCAATCACCGATGCCCGATTATATCAAAATACCTCTTTTTTGCTCTTCTCCTATATTTTACTAGTTTTCATTTTACAAGTGTGTATACTTAATGCGTAAGTATATTATAAATAGGAAAAAAATTTACAACATGGCTAAAAGGTATAGAAAAAGATATTTAAAAATAGAAAATCATAATTTTTTTTCAAGAAAAATTTAATTATTGACCTACAATCAAATAACAATTTATTCTATTGAACATTAAAAACAAAAATATCCCGTATGGATATAGTCGACCTTTTGAAAGTTTACTAACTTTCCTTTTCAGAACTTATATGATGCAAGAACAAAATGTTACAAACACATAATGTTCAGATCAATAATGCAAAATAAAAAGTACATTCCAGCTCGTCTTAACAACCACGAACGATAACTTATCATTCGATAATTATTATTCCTATATAAATAATCCATTACGCAAAGATTAAAAACACACCTCTATCTTAACTCTCCCAAAAACATCTTCTAAAATCTTCCTCGTACTACACAGCCCTCGAACAAATTTCCCCAATCTCCACCACGTCGAAGCAAGCCACATATAAACAAAAGGCGCGACCGCTCCGAAGCACGCCCGCATCTAATCTGCTCCTTTTCTCGCTCCCCCGTTGCCATTATATCACTCGATTTAGCTCTCGGGACCGATAGAACGGGACCTGAAAACACTGCGCTCAGATAAGCGGCGAGCTCCTCGTTATTTAACTCCGCGCTCTGAGCGCAAGCGCGCGCGCACGGTGAAAGTGCCTAATTATTTCGCGAGCGCAAACGCGCCCGAAATTATCGAGCTGCCCGGATTTATTGCGCGTGCACCGCACGTGCGCTTAATGGAAATCGAGCTTTTTTTTCGGGGATTTTTTTTTGGTTGGTTGGGTTGTGCAAGCGTTTGATTGGTTTGGAAAATTATTTTTGCCCGCTCGGGGAGCCGAAGGACTCTTCTCGTATGAAAACTACCTGGGCTTGAGTTAAATGCCTTATAAGGACGCTGGTTTCTGGAAGATTTGATTTGCTATTGAATTGGAAAGTAGTTTTGATCTTTTTGCGGTTAAGGATTGAAGGTATCATTAGTATCATTTTTGCGTTCTACATCAAATTGATTATTTCTAAATCAACTTAATTGCTTCTTCGCGATTGATCTCTATACCTAATTTTCCAATTTGTGTATACTTCAGTTTTCGTTTATACATGGCAAATTACTGCAAATCTGTTAAAAAAATTCATACTGATCCATTAAAAATGAAGCCTGAAAAAATAATGTCAATTCGACTTAAATGAAACGTTTGTTGGATTCTTAACAAGTAGCCAAGTACGAGTCGGTGAAATAATCGTACGCAACGTGGTTTACCTTGATTCGCTTCAGGATTAATCACTGAAAAGCGCCTTAAGCTTTCGCGTGACATTTTGCGCTCGAGAAAAGAAAATAGATCCAAGAGACTCTTGATTGATTGATTTATTCATCACGGCTATTAAACCCGCGCCTATTGATCACGCGCGCCCAACGCATAAAATAACTCACTCCCCGGTCAAATTTACCTCCATATTAAAAAATAAATCCGCATTTCGAATTCAAATTACTCGACATCGTTCAACCCAGCCTTCAAACCCTCCAATAAAAAAGCCCTCAAAAAAATCGAGAAACCAAACGAAAGCAAAAGTCCTCTCGAAAAAACAATGAAGCAATCAGCTCGCTCCGGCACTCGGGCTCTTTAACGACGAGCGAAAATCGTATGCACGATCGGCGCGTCGGTCTGTCCGCCGGCCCGGCAGCTGACGAAGACGAGTGGCCGCGGCCCTATGGGCGTGCGGCCCGACGAGCGACCCTGAGAATCTACATCTCCGGATTCCTGCGCCGAGCGCGCTCGCGCTACCTGTCGATTTCCAGATCTTCAAAGGGCTCGATCGCGCCCAAGCACGCCTGTGTGCCTGGGGAGGTTGTCTTTTTGCAAGTTCTTGGGCTTCGTGGAAGTTGTAGGCGTAGAAGAGGGGAGGAGGGAGGGTTTTAATTGAGGTGTTTTTTTAAAGGGTTGGATTGATGGCTGGCTGCGTGCTTGAGAGCTTTGGTGATTTTGTTGAGAGTGGCGAGGTGTGCGATGAAAATAACTTATTTATTTTGTTTTTTGTTGGATGATATTTGAATTAATAAGTCTTCTTTTTCTGTTTACAGGTAAGACAGTTTCTGTACCATCAACTTTAATCGGTTTGAAGTTCGGTAAGTTAGATGTCTAATTGTTTCACTTGTTCAAAAAAGATAAATTCGTTGTTCTAACTAATTTCCCAAACCAAATAAACTTTTATAAACTTCACACATTTTTTTCTAAAAACTCATTAAAAAAATAACAAGTTAAATCCTTTATCAACCTCAACGAACATTCTCTAGCTAATTACGCAATTTCGCAGCACGTAAACTTACTCTCTCCCTTGGCTCGACATCAGTCGGCAAAAAGTACGCGTGCCAGTTTTCCGTAGCCTACACGTTTCTCACTTATGCATGCTCGAATCCATATGTGTTACACATACGTGCGGTTAAATCCGAGCGCGATTTGTATCACCTATACAGGCTTGCCACGCGATGCTAAGTGCCCTTTTCGTCATGCTCGAATCTGCTATGAATTTCAATGATGAAATCGTTGGCGAATCGGTTGGATTTTCTCGTTACATCGCTTTTGTGATTGTTATGAAAAAAAAATATTGCTGAGAGCGATTTATAAAGAAACTGTTCTTTTAATTATAACAAGTCTAGTAGTGATAACAGACAAGATTGGTCGGCCCTTACATAACTTAACCAAATTGTCTCTTTTTTCAATCAACCATTAAAAAATGAATTTACACTCTCTCTTTTTCTCTTTCCAAACCAAACAAACTCTCAAAATACCATCCCAAAATCACCAACATTCCCTTCCCCTTAAAAAAAGCCCTCCGATTACCAAAAATCACGAACCGCATCACCGCAAACGATCCGCGCCATCAAACCGACCAGCAAAAAAAAAGCAAGAAACCACAGCCATCAGCAACGCATCTAAAGCCCAAACAGTCGTCCAAAGAAGCGGCAAGATCGATGTGCCTTTGCCTCGCGCCCGCCGCCGATATCAATTTTCCACGTGGCCGGGCCGCGCCTCGCGGGCAAAGCACCTCGCGTCCTGTGTGGTCGATTAAGATCTTCCTGGCGTCCGCGCGTGTCTCGCTTAGCCAGCTACGCACACGCCGAAAATCCGGAATATATGCAAAGACTCGGCCGATCTTGCGATAAATAATCCGGCCGGCTATGCCGTGTGCAAATAAAGCAGAGGGAGTGGAGCTGGTGGTGTGGGAGAACGAGCTTGAGGTGATCGTGGCGTTTGAGATTTTTGTAAGCTGGGTAAATGGGAAACAATGGATTTTGCAGCAAGATTTAGGGAGATTGTTAAGAATTGCTGATTGGTTACACTGTTGATAATTTTGAGATTGAAACATTCTTTTATAGTGATAAAATACATTTTCTATAAAAAATTCGTACTTTATGTCAACGGACTTTATAATTTAATTTCGAAACGTGTATAAGAAAGGATTAATCGATTTTTGCAGCAAAATATATAGAACAAAAGAATTTACATCGCCAAGAAAATCACTTCCATTCCGTATTATATCTTGCAGGCTGATTCTTTCACAAACTGGATCGTTACCCGACAAGACGAATTTTTCAGTATAATGGCGATTCAGAGCCTCGGGCGCACGAAGAGTATCGTTGCGCTGACGGCTAATTGAAAATTAAAAGACTCGCCGCCCAGATTGCGATAAGAGAGGGCAACTCGTTGCAAAATAAAATTATGGAAATTCCGAAAATTATAATTTTAAATTTATTCGATTTCAAATTTTGTAATTTTGCGCTGCTATAGATATGACGATTTCGCGGATCATTAAAGGCTTGACGTTTTTAGAGTAGGATCTTAAATTGATGACACTAAATGTGTAATTTTACATATTTAAATTTGTTCGGAGAACGCATTAACTTTCACGATGTACATCTATCATTTCAGTACTCTGAATTTCAGCAAGTAGATCCTAAACGAAATCTCCAAACTTACACAATCCATCAAAGTCCAAGCAGAAACCAAACCCTCCAAAGTAGGTTAGTATCACAGAACTAGACAAGAGTAGTCGCACAACACCTTAACCACCGGCAAATAAATCAATAAAATCGTACCATTTACCGATCGATCGAGCAGCGGGCATAAAAAAAAACATCGCTAAACGCAGAATTCCAGTTTGCCGGAGAGCGAGCCCACAAAGCGGCTAGATACGCGCGGCTCGGTACTTCCTTCTTTGCGGTCGCGAAAGCTCTGGGAAAAAGCCGGGGAGATGAAATAAGGCAGAGGCAAAAAAAAAGGCAGAGAGACGAACGGTCCGAAAGGCATGATGTAAGGAGCGCACGCGCCGCACTTTCCCACATAGCGCAAATTACCGGATTGGCCGGTATATACGCATGCCGCACCGCCGCCGCCGTCTAATCAAGATTTTTGTTTACACGCGCGGCCTGATAAATATGGCGTTTTTTTTTTCAATGAGCGGGTATGCGCGTGGTAGGTGTTTCAGCGCCGATAGGGGGACGTCGATTTTCATTAATTCGTTGTGAAATATGAAGGTAATTAAAATGTAAAATATAAGAAGTAATTGATATAGTAGGGGGATAAATTAAAGGCTTATTATGGTGCGACGTTTCCTATTTGGAAGCTGTTTATCTACGTTTGAAATTTCTTTTGATAACAAAATATCCGTTCTATGGGCACGATAAACAAACTCATGTTACGTTTAATTATTTCTTCATTTTCGAATTACGTATAAATTATTCAAAAAGCTGAAGTATTATAAAAACGAAAAAAATACTTTTATACAAAAATATTGACGCATTTGCAATAATTAATATTCATTTATTATCATTTACAGCGATTAAATGTATATCTTTGATTATTTTTATTTCGAGCAACTCATTCGAGAACAGGTTTTCAACACCCGTTGAATACAAAATCTTTCTCAAAGAACAAGTATCTCAATCCATCATACGTGAGATTAAAAAGAAAACTACAAAATGCGCTTTCAATTACGTAAAATTGTACCTTGAATTAATCTCTCAAATAGACAGCTGTTTTGCTTTTAAAAAATTTGCAAATTATTCCGCCTTTGAAAGAGCGCCGCGCGCATGATGCTACGCACTTCCTTGATCACACTTAGAGGCACGCCGAATTAAAAAATCCTATAGTAACGACCATAATCCAATTTAATACGCTGTTGATCGCGTAACGAAGGCGATGACGTACATGGTATTATTACCCCGTAATTTTCGCATTTACTACAATTATTATTATCAAAATGCAGTAATCACCGGCATTACCGTGTCTGATTTTTTCAATTTCATCTTTTCTTTTCGCAAAAAGGAAACGTCGCCTGAAATTAAAAGTCGCTTTAAGGGGTTGTCATTACTTTGTCAGCAAATCGTCATTCACACTTTCGGCAAATACGAACCCATACTTATGTCGTGCAGTTATAAGCGAAATACTCGATTTAAAGTTGAGCAAACGGGTAAAAAAATGAAAAAGAATAAAATGGGATGCTACGTCATTTTAAAATTCTTCACGATAATTGCGTGTAAGTTACGAAAGTGAGACTTGTACAGTTGAGTTTGGAACAAAGTATCACAGAGCATACTTTCAAATTTTTTGTTACGTATCGTTAACCAATTCTACTTTACGTTCAGACGACCAAAAACTACCACGAGACAGAAAAAATAGTACCTTTTTTAGTTTATACTTTAGTCGTTTCACTCATTCACGCTTCACAAAAATCCCACATGTTCGCGCCGTTACCATAGGTTCGCAGTTTTCGGAACCCTCCCGCTAATTACACAGCTCGCGCATAAAAATTTCACCATAAACAAAAATTTCCGTCAAAAAATAAAGCAAAAGTTCTGTTATTGATAAATACAATTTAAATATTTAATTTTTAATCAAGAACACAGCTGCATCCTTAATACACCCGATCAGTTTAATGAACGAATTAAATTAAACCCACACGGGGCAATGCCGCGTAACGCGCGCGGCCTTAAATCGAAACCGCTTTATCCTTCTCAAAAAAAAGTCAACGGCAACAACCGAAAAAACCTTGCCCCCCGTCTTTTTATTTCAATCCAATTTCCGATGTATTAAATCTGCATAATTCTCAAATTTGTCCGCGCGCTGCTCGCTTAATTGAGACGAGGCGCGCGCGGGCGCGGCTCGCGCGAAAATCCCGCGAGCGCGTTTTATAATAGCCGTCATTAGCCCGCCGGGGTCCCGAAAAAACGCGAGCACGCGCAAAAGTTATCGATCCTACTCGATTTTCGTGGGAGGGGCGGTTGGGTTGGTGATTTTTTTTTTTTGCGAGTCACCGCAAAGGCGTACACGCCTGAGCGGAGAATTAAAAATTTGCGTGTAACGGGTTCGGAAACTTGAATGGCTGCCCTTTGGTATGGGTGTATGAGGATGGTTTTACGGTTTGACGTGAGGTTTGTGTACCGTGTAAGTTTAATTGGTGATTAACGTTTATTGATGAAGAATTTGTAAGTCTTAATTTAAATATCGGTTACAGTCTGCGTGATAAAATCGATGTTGAGCTCGATAAAAAGATTTTAAAGGCTTTGGTGAAATTCAATAGTATTAAAATTGTGAGTGTTATTAAATTAATATAACAATATTTTTAAACTATTCATTTTTTGAAGGATTTTGTAGTATATTAAATATATAATAGCTCTTTGATATAAGTTTATTTAATTATTAATTAGCAACAATATCAACTTATTATAATTATTATTACATTACCTTACCTTCCTAAAATGGTGAATTAACAAAATCTATGAAAATATAAGTGATGAAAGTTAAAAAGATTTAGTTATTACTTGAAAATTAAAGGATATACTAAAGTTAGATTTTTGAAGTACTTGAGCGTCTGAAATAGTTAACTATAATAACTAATTTTTTAAATCACTTATTACTATTTGTTTCAAAATAAAAAAAAAATCTCGCTTTGCAGCGTCTTTCCCAAGCTGGCATCCTACCCCACTTCACTTTACACATCCTCCTCAGCAATATTCAAATTGACTTTCGGACACAGCTATTCAATTTTTCTTCAATATCAAACCTAACATCCTGCGAAAATCCCATTCCGCTTACCTCTCCGGCTAATTAAACGCAACATGCACAGCCACAAACCCCCGTTAATCCCCAGCAATCGAATCAAAAGCCACAGGCAAAAACTACAAACCAACAAATCACTTCGACACTTACACCATTCCTCAACGTCCGCCAATTTATCAAAAGCTCCCAAACACAGCCGCTGATTTGCATGCGGTAGCAACAGCGTCTACGAAAACACATGTTTCCATCGTCTACGCATGCATCCTGCTACGGAACCCAGAAGCCATATCGATGACTTCTCCCTCCTTCGCTCTCTCCTTCGCCTCCAAAGAAAGCAGTGATGAACTCCAGAAAACTCAAGCGGCTACCGGCCCCGCGTGTAATCCGCATTTTTCGCGCGTGTCAGCTTTTTGCCGGCGTTCGCGGAAAGCCGGCATTGTGCGCGGCTCGGCCGTACTTCGAAACTATAATCGTAAACTAGCCACCGGCGCGGCGGCTGTATAAAAGAAACAATTAAGCGGAGCGTGCCGATGAAGAGTGGACTTTGTACCCGCGCTCGAAGATTGACGGCCGGCTTTTTTCGCCTCTCGGGCAAAGCGAAAAAAAGAGAGAGAGAGAGGAAAAAAACGCGTGACGCGTGCCAGTCGCGTATTTACCCTGCGCAAGTGAGTTACTACCGGTTGGGATGCGTATGCGTTTCTGTATAGGCGAGGAGAGTTACAAAAATTCTTCTCTCTCTCTCTCCCTCTCCGGGATGTATTTACATAGTCCTCTATTTATGGACTCGCGTCGTCGAGAGCGAGATGATAAACGGCGCGCATTATCATATTATAAAACGCAGGCGTCTAGTTTGGGCCCAACGGTAAATCATACGAGCGCGAGATAAATTTTCGCGGAATAGCGCAATATGGTAATGGGGAGAGTTCTTTTTTCAGCGAGGGAGAGAAAGAGGATTTTAATGCCGCGCGCGAGGCTTTGACGTCTAAATTGTAATTGCGCGCGAGGAGCGCGTAGACGGTGACACCGGGAGAGCCGGAGAGATTTTTGAGCTTTTCCGGGAATCGAGCTGGCGAGGTGAAAATTGTGAGCGAGGTTGGGAGTAGGATTTTTCGTGTGTCTGTGGTGCGGGTATGATGGTTGTGGATGCAGCGATGGCTGTGTATGTAAATTATTTGCGTTAATGTTCATAAATTGGTTTTTGATGGGAAAGGATAGAATTACAGGGTTTTGTACTTATATGAAGGCATATCGTTAGTCAACAGATGTATGTAGTAGTATTTTTGTAATTATAAATTAAATGTTATAATTTTTATTGATATTAATTTTTTATTCCAAAATTAATATATTTAAATTGTCCTTTAGATAAAATTAAATTATATGTTTATTAATATAATATCACTTTACAAAAAACGATTTAATACATAAATGTAAAAAGTATTTTAATATTTATTAAATTAATTAATTTTATTACAAAATTATGATTTAACTCTGATGGAACAATAAAAAAAATTAAATGTATGTACTAATTAATCTATATATACTTAACAAACCAAATTAATAAAAATAGATTAATTATTTAATGATGCATTGCATTTATATTTATACGCGTCAACATTTTGAAAAAACTTATATCGACTATCTTCAGTAATTAAAAAGATTTTCAAAATATAGCCGCTATTATATGACATAATATTCGCCTTGTAAGAATTTAATAAATTAAAGTACATGATAAAAAATAACCAATAAAACTAACCGTTCCTCAAAATTAATTTTATCGCACAAATTAAAAACTTATACAATTTTTTTAAATGCAAATGAAAACCTATTAAGTCCACCCCTAAAATTGGCTTGATTGAGAATACCGTTTTTTCTTGACTCATAAATTAAAAAAATTCCCCATAAAAATTACCGCGCCCCAGAAATTAAGCAAAAATGAAATACCTATTAAATTAAAGCTTATAAAACTTCATTACACATACAAACCATCAATTCTTCAAGCCTCAAAATCTCAAAAAAAAACTAGACACTTTAACAACATCCACGTCCCAAAATCCATGTAATCCCTTCGCAAACTCACCCCGGCAATTTCACGCGTCCCATAAAAAATTATGCGCTTCCACATAAACCAAAAACCAAAAAAAAATCAAAAACCACTCGCACACGACGGCGCGTTCTCCTTTTATTTCAAAAAGCCGCGCGCTCGGGATAAACCCGCAAACGAAGCCGCAAGATCGGCTCCGATGACATAGACCGGAGCGCGTGGCCATATACGCAGGGGCCGGTCCATATCGACGCCGCGTTCATTTACATTTTACAACGCCCGCCGAGCTCGCGCCTTATACGCCCGAGCGCTACTCGTTGTCGCGATGACAATTTTTTTTTTACCTCGCGCTTCTCTCACGCGCGCTGCCGCGCTATTTGCTGGAGGTGTGGAAAGTTGGAGAAGTGGCGCGCTCGTTTGTCGGTGGTAGTAATAGAGGCAGTTTTTTTTTTATATTGTTGGTGGGATGGTTTATTGGAGTGTTTTGAGTGAAAAAAGTTACTTCGTGTTTGAGTTCAACGATAGAATGAATTTGATAGTTGCCTGTTGTTGACTTTTGATTGACTTTTTAAGTGAATAATAATAATAAGACAGTGAGATAAGAGTCTTTGAAAAATTACAATACTGCATTGAAAAAAGCTGCCATAGACTGAGAAAGTCTAAAAAAATTAACATACTTTATAGAAAATTTTATAAGACAGATTATAAAATTTTCTATAAAGAATAGTGATTTTTTCGATTTTCCCAGTCTCTGGTAACTTTACTGTGCAATATCGTAATTTTTTCAAACATTCTTCTCTCGGTGTAATAACATCAAAGATCGTTTTTGACTTTCATCTTATCAACCACATAATTATAATCGATAATTTTTACAATTCCTATTATTACTCTCGCAAATCGCTCCTCATTCCCCACAATTTTACGCTTCACCCGCGTTTAAACATGCACCTCTTCCAGTCCGCAGCCATAACATTAAAAACTTTTACTCCAAAGCCGTAACTCACGCAAGAGATTAAACACTCAATTTCATTCGGCGAGCGGCGCATCAATACTCCAAAAAGTTTCCGACTTTTTTCTCAACTTTTAAAATGGGAGGAGTTATGTCAGCGCGAACGATATTCGCCGGTAACCCCGGCGCAACATTTAAATGCGTAGGCCAGCCCAGCGTGCCTCTAACCCAGAGCCGCGGCACTCAGAAAAAAGGCGCCTTAATGACTAGTTCGTACGAAGTCAGGCCTCATAACGCGCGGCCCGATTCGCCCTGTGCCAAGCCGAATGAGAATTCTTCAAGCAGAACTCTGTCATTACGCGCAATTATATACGTATAAGGGCCCGGCGCGGCCCTTTTAAGCAAAAACTCCCGTGACGCAAGCGTTACGCGGCCGTATACATGCGTTACACGTCACGATTGCGCGCGGTAGTTTTCGGGAGGCGCGCGCCCGCGCGCGCAGATCGTTTAAGATTTTTTAGTTCCTCGCGTTCGACACGCGATTTCCGGATGCTTTTTGTGGGAAGGGGCAGCCGCCGCGGCGGAATTATCGGCGAGCAATTATATAGCACGTTAATTGTCGTGCGTGAGCCGAATGTGAGAGCAGTTTGGTGGTTGGGGATCGGACGTCTTTATTTCTGGTTTGTTTTGTCGAGGGTATGTCTAGATACTGTGTATAAAAGTTTGAGGGGATCGGTGTGGTGAATTCTTATTTTTAACGAGACAATCTGAAATTCTATAGGAAAATTTATATACTCATATTATAAAATTGTGTGTTTTATATAATTTAATGTATAATACGTAAATGTATGTAAAAAAATATAAATTTACTGTGTAATTAAAACACAGTTTTTACCTGTAATTTACATTTGTTTTGTGCAAAATATGTGCAATCAAGTTTATTTTTACAGAAAATAAAATTATACAAAACTTATGTAAAATCATTTTAAAAATAAGTATACTGTGTTAAGCATAAAATTACTCAACTTTTTTCATTTCAACTTAAACACTTATTACCTGCATAAATTAAAACTGATTTTGAACTCTGCCACCCACTACGACAACATAAATCCCTAAAAAATTCCAAACGCCTTCTTTGACAAATCCAAACCTTCCCTAAAAACAACATCCATCAATCAACCTCTGACCCCCGCATAAACCACCTAGTCCACTCTCCTAACCTCTCTCCTAACCATATCCGCAATCATCGCTCCTCGCCTGCACTTCGCTCCCCATCAACACGTGCAAGACTTTCCTCTCACGATCCCGAACCCCCCGCTCGCATAATGTAAACCATACCTGCAACACTGAATCCCAAAGAGCCCGACAGCGCGCGCACTGTTCCTCTCGCCGTCCGGACACGCACGGCCCTCGAACACAACTAAATAAACGCGGAACGCTTAGCTACACGTACGCTCTCACATCCGGAAAAATATCTCCGCGAGGCGCAAATCGGAAGGCGATTTAATTGGCCGCGCGACTCGCCGCAGAGCCGTAAACTCAGCCGGAACACCGAAAATATCTCCCCTAGCAGAGTGCGCTCGTACTAAAGAGCCGGTTTTACTGTTACGAGCGTTCAGCCCCCGCGAATTAGCCGGGAAAGCGCCGCGCGCGCGTGGGGTCATAGTGCGCGAGTTTATATGCACGCGCGCGCGCTCGACTTGCCCGCATCGCAATTAGAGGGCTGACCTTACTGTGGCCGGTGCTTGGCGAGCGCGTTTACGTTAACGGTTTTTAGCACGTTTGGCAGTCAGCCTGACGAGCGAGCTCTTTTCGGCGGGGGATCGCGTGAGGTGGGTATGGTTTATGGGATTATAATGACGAGGAGAGCGCGAGATGGTGGGAGAGATTGTTATTATGCACTTTAATAAAATGTATTTACGCCTGGGTTGGCTTCTCGTTTTTTTTTTTTTGGTGCTGGAGGGAGATGAGCTGGAGGCTGCAATTTTCGAGGCGCTGATGGAAAAATGTTGGCTTACGTTGGTGGGCGACTGGTGATTGTGGGTGGATGTAATTGATGTTTGGTCAGAATTATGAAATGTTGTGGTGATGCGTAATTGTTTTTGCATGTCAAAATATAAAGACAGGAATTTTACACCTAATGATGTAAAAAATTCCAGTTTTTAACTTTAATTTAAGAAAATATAACTAAAAGCTTTTGCTTAAACATATTTTATTCAATATTTCATTTGTTTTTTGTAGAATTTAAATGTTTTATTTTCTTCAAATACTATAACAATTAAAAGTTAAGAGACAAAATTGTGCTAATGTTCTACTAAATTTTTTATACATTTATGACCGCTCAAACTATTACAACTGTTCAAGAAAGAATTCTATAATAAGCAAATCAAAATTCAATTCTTCTAGTTTAATTTTACGTATTTACAGTCTAGATACAAATAAAATTTGAAAAATTTATTTCAATAATTCCGATCATTTTTTCCAAAAACTCTTTTACTAAAATTCAAATTCTCTCTCTCGATACCACAAAATACTACAGCTTAACCTCATCCAAAACATCTCATATCCATCATTCCCCCAACACTCGTAAAGTCCATCTAAGCAGCAGCCGGGGACCAGAACCGCAGCGCGCACCGCCTGCACTCCGAGCAACCACCCAAGCAAAGCCGAACACAGAAAATAAAGAAGAGTAGCCGCGTCGTGAGAGTCGGAATTTCAAAGCGCGGAGCCTCGCGCCGGCTCGTTTTTCCCATCGGCGTCGCGCGAGCGTTTCGATAAAGGCTCGATTAGCCGTAAATCGCTCTGGCTCGCGCGAGCGAAGAAAACACATCGTGATATACGCGAAGAAGTTCTTACTTCTGGCCGCGTGGCCACTGGATAATCGCCTGCAAGGATAAGTTTGAGATTAGAGATATTTGAGGTCTTTTTGGGTGGATGGGAGGGATTTGGTTGATGAATATTGAGAGATTAACCGATTTTCTGAAAAGGTACGGAATTGACAATGTTATTTTTGAGTTGGTTATGGTAAAGACACTTATTAAAAAATTCTAAATCAAAATTTTCTTTCTCACACTAACCTCCCTACCTCCAAAAACAATCAATCACACGCACGCACCAAAAACGCTCACTATAATAGAAATTTATGCATTCATGAATTTCCCCCATCCCTAATGAAAGCCATAACTCAGAAACGTCAATAAAGCCGCTAACAAATCCCAAAAAAGAAGCCCGAGGAAAGCTCCGCAGACTCATCGACGCCTCTAAGCAAGCCTCTCTCGCGATTGCGATGTAACGAACATCCCGGCCGCACAAAGGCAAAACGTCCTAATTGCGGAATAAAGCGAAGAGAAAAGGACGCGCGCGCGAGCGCACGCTTTTACAATGAGTGATTTACGGGCATCTCCTTGACACACCTGCGCGCGCGCGGCGCGTAATCAAAGACAGCCCATGGGCGTCGCGCGAATAGGCGAGCCAATGGGGATTTATGTACGCGTTGCTTACGAGCGAGGAATCGATATTATGGTAATTTTATTGTAAGCGTTGGAAGCTGAAGCGGGCTTTCATTAATCGATGGATTAGCTGACTTTTCTCGAGGTGCTTTATTGGTCTCGATTAATTGATGGAGTTTGTGGGGTTTTAGCGATTGGTTGAGTAGATCGATGAGTGTTGCAGGTTTTTCTTTGTGGAAGTGAAACAAGGAAAAGGATTGTGATGAGGCAGTAATTTTTTAGAGGAATGATTTTTTAATTATATTTGCGAACTTGAAATTTAATTATATAATTTTATTCTGAGAAAAAAGCTTTGCAGCGATAAAACTATTCTCTAACAAGATATCGATAGATTCATTTGTTTCTGCCAAATCTGTACATGCAGATTTCTCAATCCCAAGCCTGTTTGCAAAATTTCGCCGGCACGCCGGCGCTTTCAACTATGTTAGCAATGAATTTCCTCGCTTTCGAATCGCGAATAAACAATAATTATTTATTACCCCAGACATTCTCCTTCGAGACAAAATAATAAGTAATGCCTTTTCGAGAAACCAAAACTCTCCTCCACTACACACACAGCTTTTCGATATTCCACCCAGATAGCCAACTCTCAACCGCGATCTCAAACCCTCCCAGCAACCCTGCCTCAAACCAAAAAAACCAACCTCAGAAAAAAAATTCCTTACAATATAATTAATGAAGCGCGCATACCAGCGCGTAATAAGCAAAAATGCCGGACACTGTTCTCGCCGCCAAAGGCGCGAGTATAAGGCAAGGCAAAAAAGCGGGCCGCGCGAAATAAGGCGCGAACAAACGTAGGAAGCGAGCAGATTGCGTTATCGGGCGTGTGTTACACGGGGCCGTCGCCCAACAGCTCGGAAATGGGATACCCGTGTACCTCGGCTACTCGTGAAGATACAGACGGCGGCGAGCGCGGGTGTTTAGCCGCGAGGTGCGAGGAAACGCGAGCGTGTGTGTGTGTGTATTTGCCGGCGTTGCGCGCGCGCTTCGTAGTGCGATCAATTAAATTAGCTAACTGCCGCTTGGGCATTGTTCTGTGGGTTTTGAAATTTTTCAGCTGCGGGGGTGGTGCAATTAATGAAATTCAAAAATGTGGGTTTTGAAATTCGCGGTGTGGCGCGCTTTGTTTGGCGAGACTCGGAAGTTTGTTTGATTATTGAAAATTGGTGGGTAGTTGGTGAATTATTGATGAGTGGAAGCTCGCTTTTCAAGCTGCGGAATTAATTAACAGTTTCTTTTGAAAAATATTTCAATTATTACATTTTGAGCAGCGCATTCATCGTGCCACTACTTTATTAACTTTTCAAATCCGCGCTCAATGGACCTCCTTAATAACCATCGATCATCCATACAAAAGTAAGCTCGACCGCGTGCAAGAAAGCTCCGAGAAAACTAAAAACTCATTAAAAACCAAATACCCACACAAATACAAATCCCCGAGCCAGCAGTACCCACCGACGTGCAAAAACGTTAATTTGCATGGCCGCACGTATACAAACTCCCTCGTCTGGAAAAAAAAATCCCGCGCGAAAGTTCCCTGAACGGTCGCGCGCGCGGCAATCTCCGGCATTGCGAGCACGTAGCTCAATCAATCGGCGTAATCGGCCATCATCGCGTGTAAAAAAGGGAAAAGGGAAAAAAAAAATTGACATCGTGATTGGAAATTCCGATGGCAATGTTTAATCGGCGCGGACTTTTTCCCGGACACTCGGCGGCGTAACGGTTTTTCACGCGCGCACATAACCGAAACGCGCGCTTCTTGGTCGCAGCTTCGGAAACGTTTGTTCTTGCGGGCAGCGTGAAAGGCTGCTTTGGTGAAGTCGGTCAGCCGAGAAGAGAAGAGAGTTGGTATTATGAGCTTTTTTAGGAGGCTTGGGAAGAGGAGAGCGCCTGTAAACGGCGTGGAAATTTCGATCGGTGCTTCGTTGATTAGTTTCGCGGAACGATGGTTTATTGATTTGTGGGGTTTTTGCCGGGGATGAGATGGTTTGGAGCTCGAGTTTTTGAAGTGGCGGCTTGCTGGTGGAAATGTGGAGCGTTTTCATCTTTAAGAGAATTTTCGGTGAGTTGTAAATCGGCAAATGAAAGTGGTTTGTAGCCTGTATAATTGCGTTTTAGCAAATAAATTTCGAATAAAATTACCGTACAAAATAAAAAATTTTTGAATTACTATATAAAATCTAAAAATTTATATTATAAATATTTTTCTATCACAAAACTGAATCAAACTTTTTCCAACACCTACTTAAAAAACAATCAAGTAACTGTACTCACGCCTCGCAAGCGCAAATGCGTCCCAAGCCCCTCACCCTGCAAATGTATTCCGGACGCCAAAATTTAAACATCAGGCCAGCCGTATCAAAAGTCAAAAGGCATTTTTCCATCGATAAATCAAACTCTCTACTTCGTTTATGCAAACGGCAACAACAATCATCTATTCAGCTTGCCGCGCGGGCTCGCCTCTATTCACACAGGCTCGCACTATGAATACATAAAACGCGGCGAGGGTGTATCCAGCTTGCGCGCGCGCGCGGCCCGCCTAATTTTCTTCTCACCGAATCCTTGCCGCATGAAATCATCCCGCGTGCGAAGCTACAAAAGAATAGACGAGCGAGTCTCAAAGCAGGAGAGAAAAAAAAGCGCGGCAGCGTCGATGCGATAAATTTTCCGCGCTCGAAATTTCACCTCGACGACAGGGAGATAGAGAGAGAGAGACACACCTTCGCGAGCGCCAGCGGCGATGCTAATCGCGATGATAATTATGCTCTTAATAACAAGGCTGCGCGCCACGGGAGGAGGGCTCCAGTCGAATAGGTGACACTTTTTTTCTCGGAATGCCGAGAGTGGATTATGCGCTGCGCTACTTTTGCCGTCGGCGCCGCTGTTGCTGCAGCTAGCTTCAAATTTATCGATTATTCGACGGCTCCGCGATGCGAACAATGGCGAGGCGGGAGACAAAGGGATACTCGGAGCTTTCTCGGAATCGAAGTGCTTTATTAGAAGTTACAACTTCGCCAGAGGCTCGCATCCATTTGCGTAAAGTTTGGATTTCACGATCCGGTTTTTTCTTGAAGTGCGTTTTAGTCTGAAAAGTAGAGAGGGATCAATGCCAATATACATTTGTAATCAAATCAGGAGCTTTTTCTATTAGTGATTTTTGCTGCATTTAATAAAGCACCCCCGAAAAAATTAATCATTTTCTGCGTGCAACATAGTTCAAAGTCAATTAGAATCCACGAGCTGTAGCTGCACGTGTCGATGCCACCGTCGAACAGTGTCTATTTGCATTTTCCCAGGAACGCGCGCACGCACGTGCGCTTCTCTCTGGTGCGCGCAACGGGGACGGTTACTTTGATAGCCGATGACGCACGTACTGGCTTGGCGCGAAAATTCAATTGCTGCTAGAGATGGCAGAAAGAGCCGGTATAATGGTTTATTATTGACCCGGTTTCGAGGCTGAATAAGAATAATTATTAAAATGCAGTCACGTATGGTGAAATTGATCAATTTCGAGATTGTACGATTGGCATTAGGAGTTTTGTGCTCTTAGAAAAACTGCATGATTTTGTTTATGTCAAGTTTTTTATTTGTGTTAAACAATGTTAATTTTAATAAATTTTTGTGCTTTTTAAAAATTTACATTTTTTAACAAACTTTAATTTTTATATAATTAATAGCTGGGTAGTCACGCACGCTAGACTCGTGGTTCATTCCTAACTGTAATCATAATAATACTTAGATTTGTCATCGGTGTGCTGCCGCGCCCTTTGATAACAAAAGTCATAATAACTATTACTGATTTTAAATATTATTTTATTAATTGTTTAATATTGTCATGAAAAACCACTAACTAAATCATATGAAATAATATAATGTAATTAACGATATTTACCTACAACAATCAACGGTAAATCGTCAAACAACAATTTGCACCAATAAAAATCTCCCTAACAACACTCGCCATAAAAATCCAGAACGATCCGTCATCCCTCCCATCAAGGCCGCAACTGGATCACCAACAAAACCGCAAAAATCAACCTCAAACGATCGTTCACCTCTGCGTTCCTCCATCAAGGCCCTCACAAAGCCCTCCCACTCCCGCACATCCCCGCGGAGAGCAATAAATTCAATCTAATTCAATATCCCCTCTCTTCCTCTCTCCTCTAAATTATTTCCTACTTCTCTCTCTTCTCTCTTTCCCCGAGCAAAATAAGAGAGGCAAGAGAAGGAGCCGAGCGCTCGGCAGCCGCGGCGATCCATCTCGCGCTAAAATCACCCTCGCGTCCGATATACACACCAACGGCGGCCGGTGCCGCAGCGGCAGCGTGAGAAAATCCAAGCAGAACGAGACCAAAGAGCGCGAGGTCACTTGCGCAGCCAGGGAAATGCCGCCGCAGATCGCGGAAGAAGTAGCCGCGCTGATAGAGCTTGGACGCTGGCTGAAGTGTTGTCCGGGGGGTGTTAATGGAGAGGAGGTGGATTGTCGGGGGATTTTTTTTTCTTGGGGGGACGGTTTATGTGGGTGAGGTGTCGTTTGGTTTCTGGTGATAGGGGGGAATGGTGGTTGGGATATTATTGTTGGTAGAGAATGGTGAGAGTGTGTCGTTAGTTTTTAGTGCAAATGATTTGAAAGTGGTTTCAATTTTATGACTATTTTAGAGAATTTATGTATAAGTAAATTAGCCAAACAATAAATATAGACGATTGATTTGCAGACGTGACCCTAGTATTAGAAAAGAAACGATAATAAAAATTTCAAAGAATTCCTAGAAAGAGAAATGGTCAATGCGGCATTTGCTTGGTGTCCTTACTAAGCAGCTAGAAAAGGTCGAGCATGCATTCTTGAAGAATCGTTGATTTTTTTTTCTACTGTCACAAGCGAGACGTGAGGGAGGTTAAGAAATGCGGTGGAAAAGATGTCTCTTGCGTTAGACAAATGACTTTCCTTATGCGTCGTACTTAGGTACAGCAAAAACTAATTATCTTGAATCACTGTCATCTGTAAAAAATAGAAAAGCATTAAATTAACTTGGACCTTCTTATATTAGTTTTAAATAATTAACGGAATTATTTTTAATTTTCAATATAAATTCAAATAATTTGTATTCCCGGGTTACCATGCAAATAAATATATTAATCTTTTATAAATATACAAATTATCCTGCAAAATTTTGATAGCTGTAAACACATAACACATATTTGCAATCTGTACGCCAACTTTTTATGACATCGCGTGCGAGAAAGCACATTTTTCGACCGATTAATGCGCCCCGCACGATCAATTTCTCACGTACTCGCAATAATCCCGTCAAAGTAATACTCGCCACACTCGCATATACTTTCCCATCCTGATCCACAAAAACCTCCAATCTTATCTCCCCGGCATCGCAATTAATGACACCAAAAATTTTTTCTGTTACAGGTAAGCCCCAACCATCCGCATCTCCATCAATTGCCAAACGTAAGTACACACAAGCCTGTCCCCAGCATATAAAAGATCCTCGAACGTTTCAATCGCGACGTTTGACAGTCCGGCCGATTGAGATGCAAAAAGGCAGCCGATTCCTCATCCATAATGCACCGAAACGGTGTGGTCCAGGGCTATTTACACGTGTAATTACGATGTCCCATTACGCCTGCGCGAGCCAGGCTGAATTAATTCGCGAATTAATGACTTACGAGAAATCCGTCGGCGCGGCTCGTTCGTCATCTTGCGCGGGAGGCTGTGTACCGGCTGGGGAATATAAAAGGAGCGAGGAAGAAGGGACGAGGATCTTAGGCACGCGGAGCGAATGTCCTTATTTGAGAGCGTAATTGCGAGCTCGCGAGCAATATATCATGCGGGCCCGAAGCGCCTTTTGCACAAGTCCGCGCGCTAAGAAGTGTATGTGTGCGCGAATTCCGTATGAAAACGCTGACGGGGTAATGCACTTTCTTTGCGTGATGTTTCGGAAGTTTGGAATTTGGGTTCGAGGATTTGTGAGGATGTGATTTTTAAGAAGTTGGATATTTGAAAATTTATAGATTAGAAATGAACGATTTCTTACTTTGAGTTTTAAGAAAATTTAAGGAACAATTGAATAGTTGAAATTTTCAAATTTCAATTTTATCAACCGATAATTGATAAATGATGTATAGATAAATTTTGATTTACTTTCTCTAAAATAGAAAAAAAATTGCTCTTTCATAAATAAATTAATTCTAAATTAAATATGATTAAAACTTATTTATCACAGCGCATTTCTTTTTTTTGCTTTTTTAGTTTTTAGTAGATTATGAAACTAATTTTTATATTCATTCAAAAATTCGAAAAATATGATTATGATTTATGAATATGATTTATGATTTGAAAAACTTTATGAGAAAAAGCATCAGACTGAAATTCCTAATTTCCATATTTTCTGTATAAATTTTTTAAAGTTACAATCGATTTTGCAAACGCATTTCCACAAAACGTCACAAAACATAAATTCAAAGCCAACATCAAACCCCACCGAAAGCTCAACAAAGTAACCCTGACAGCGCTCCCAATCAAAACAAAAAACCAAAAAAGAAAAAAAACCAAACGCTACAGCTCTCGGCGGTCGCGCGTAAAGCGCGATGTTATCTGGCGCGTTTCGCCGCGCGCGCGCAGTCGAACGAGCGAGCCTCAAAGAAACGGCTAATGCGCGCCGCGGAGAGGCTCGACAAAAAGGAGCGCGCTGCACACACGCAATGCCGCTGTTGCACTTGTATCGCGAAGCGCATTGAATTCCCAGTCCCGATTGCCGCTTAATCGGAAACAAACCGCCGCCGCACCGCCACCGCCGTAGCGGCCACCTCGTGCGACGTGCTCGCGCCGAGGTCGCAGCGCTCGTTGCCATTATATGTGTGTTTCGCTGCCGCACGCGCCAAAGTAGAGGCGGTATTGAGGGTATAGAGTTTGCTCGTTGGGGACTGTTTAATGCTCGGCTTTGCATGAATGCGAGGTCGAGGGAAAAAGGGGGAGGTCGTGGAGTGACGATGTTTTGAGGATATCTGTCGGATGGAACGGTGGTTGATGGAATTATGGTGATCAAGATGTGTTTTTTTGAAATTTTCGGTATTTTTTTATAACAAGAAGGGTTTATAATGAAAAATGATATCGTATAACTGCTTGATTGTAAAACTTAAATTAAAAGAGGACTGTTCAAATTTCACAAAACCCGTATTCTATAAAGTTACTCGCATAGTTGTGATCGTTCTCAAAGTAGTGATTTAATTATTTACCAAAAGAAGTACATTTTTCTATTATGTTTATTTATTAAAATTTAATGCTCGAAGAACATTGTTTTTACTTATGAGTTTTCATACATAAGACAAGATCTCAAAAAAATTCGGTGCAATTTAATTAGAATTTAATCCAAAAGATGGCATTCTGCTACCCATAATGAAAATACCATTGTAGATTCTTTAAAATCTGACTGGATTTGTTTAAAATAGTTTTAACACCACTTGAACATCTTTGAAGGCCACCACGGTCAATGCCATCTATTCTGAGAAAATAAATCCCTAATTCCCCTACGTATATAAGAAGTACCGTTTATTTGGCATATATCTATACATAACTTTAAGGCAAAACATATTGCAGTTGTCTGTTTGCCTTCGGTTATAAAATTGCTCTGATTGACTCATAGCAAAATCTTACGCTAATTTAGAACGATGGCTAGTTCTCTTCGAATACTGCAGCAAAATATTGCTGGATCTGAACAAGTGATCCAAGAGATTAGATTCGTGGCCTTAAATGAAGATATTGATGTGGTAGCTGTACACCATCCATATGTTTCTGAAGATAAAGTTCAAGGATTTACACCGATTAAAGTGATCACCGGCATGGAAGAAGGCGAAATACCTCTGACAGCAATTGTTGTATTTAATAGAAAGCTCAAAGTGAAGAAAATTAAAGATTTGTGCAGTGATCGCTGTGTCTGTGTGCGATTTGATAGAGACTTTTTCGATGAGGTCTATCTAGTCAGTTTATATTTTCCTGCTGATGTCGGCATAGAACAATGCTTACACGAATTTCAAGGGTTGATGGATGAATTAGAAGACAAGAATGTCATATTCTGCATCGAGACGAATGCAAGATCTCTATGGTGGAGTAACTCTGATGAAACTGATGAAAGAGGAAAACAAATTCAAAGCTTTATTCTTTTCAATAGTCTGTGCGTTTTAAATCGCAAAGATCCACTAGGTGTATATTATAACGGATCGGACTATACAGATTTGACGCTAACGACTTACCACATTATTAACAGAGTCGTAGGATGGCAAGCCATGGAAGACTGGACTACATCGGAAAACAGAACCATAGGAATTGAATGTGATCTGGGAAACTACAATGATCAAAGTGAATTGCTTATATCGTCCGATGACGAGGAGTCAGATCCCATGCAAGATTTCGATAACGAATTCTGTCCACAAGAAGAAAATGCTTATAGTGCAATGTTTGAAGAATCGAAAACCGAGAAAAGAAGCTGCGTCCCTTGGTGGAACATGACTCTGGATCATCTGAGGCGTTCAGCGTGTAAAGCCAAAAAGAATATGCAGAAAGAGCCTGATAAAGATCATTTGAGGATTAAATATCTAAAAATCAGAAGAGCATATGCTAGAGCTTTTCGAATTGCACGGTCAAATTATAATAAGAAGCTTAAAGCAAAAAATGATAAGGGGGATAACGAAACCGGTATTTCATGGGAAGTAATAGAGGAGATGAAAGAGCTCAGTTTCGATGCGGATAGTTCGGTACTTTCGGTAGCGTCTTTCGAAGGCAGTACGACAAACTGGAGAGAGAGTTCACTGCTGACCATCGACAAGACCGCAGATGAGACTGATTTGGATAAGGATATTAGTAGGACTTCCACTTCGGATTCGAACTAAATTGAAGAGATCGACAAATAATTTATAACTTTATTTTTATAAGGATTGACTGTATTAGTACAAAAAAATAGTTATTAAAACTAGTTTAAAAAATTAAAAATAAATATACTTTTTTTATTGAAAAAACTTATTTACCAAGGAATTTCTAATGCACGAAATATACACGACAAAATATTTTTATATTAAGACGAAAAATAAAATTTTTACTTTATCTATGAATCCAAGTAGGTCTTGCAAAGATTTTTTTTTTTAGAATCACAAATTTATAAAATAAAAAATTTTATTATTCACATTACTATTAAATCGCACTAGCATTCAAATCACATTTAAATCCCTCCAACCCAACATTTCACTTTTATTTACCCCCTCATCAACTCCAACAATTCCAATCCACTAATCCTCCCAAACGCGCCTCCCTCGCTTCTTCCTGCAAGCCTAACATCCTCTTTCCACGCCGGCGCCGAAGAAGCTCAATTAATTTTCCCATTGTCAGGCGCAGCAGTGCCCGCAGAGCGGAGAAACGCGTCCGCGTAGGTAAGAGTACGCGCGCCGCGGCTAAGATAACACGCAGCTGAGCTAGCATCGGAAGCTGCGCGCGCTTCCATCTGGGCGTATACGTATACGTATATATGCATGCGGACAGCGTTCTTCCATTTAGCGGCGGCGGTTCTCTGTCTGGAGGAAAAATACGTGTAGCCGCCCACGGCTTTTCCGTGGGTCTGACCTGTGGACGCTGGTGTGGGTGTGAGTTTGCTGGAAAGAGGATCCGGGTTTTCCCGATGAGATTGTTCTGTTGCGTTGTGTTCTGGAATTTTTTAATTTCGAAATTGTTTGTGTGGATGATTGGAAATTTTAATACTTTATTTGGAGGTGTTGGGTTGGAGAAGTATAAATGTTACGGTATTGTGAATGTTTGGAAGTTTATAATATGGTTATTTTATGGTTGAGTTTATGACGTTTAAAATTTATGACTTTAGATATAAGAATTGTTAATAAGGATCGTGTGAATTAGAATTTCAATTGCTACAAACATATAATGAAGGGATTAAACGTAGACTAACATAACATCTTGTATTAAGGTTTTCTAGAATTGAATAAAATCTAGAATCTTCAGTGACATGAAATAAGATTTATTACAGAATATAAATAGAAAAATCCCAAATTAACTTACAATTTTCATAAATCATATTTTATAAACATATAGTTTTCTTTCAGTATTAAAAGAAAATCTGATAATAAATGCATAATTAGTAAACTTGTCATTTAAATAGCAAAACAATTTTTTACAAATATTATTAATTTTTTCTAATTCATATTCTACAATTACAAGTAATAATACTTCATTTATTATATCTCGCACAAAATCTAAGAAGTATCACGTCCAATATACATAATATTCAATTTATTATTCACCATTAATATTCAATCCTTCGCCAACAATTAAAAACTCCACGCATAATCCCAATAATTAAAGTCACATCACATCCCATCATCGCACCTCGCATCAATAAAACCTCTCTCCCATACAAAAAAAGCCCCTCTAAAAAAACCCATCACCGCGCACTCGTCCTCTCGCGCATCTATAAATATCAATTACGAATTTTTCCATTGAAAGCCCGCCGCGCATTATCCACACCTCGCGTGTAAAATCATTAGAACCGCATCAACAGCTCGCTCTCTCTCGGCTTTTATTCAGGCATAGGTAAAAAAAAGGGGGGAAAACTCCTTTTATCCGCTTGGCGCGCGCTCGCGGTAATTACGAAAACAGGTGCCTGACGCGGCGGTGGCGGCGATCGCAATTTACAATACGCGATTGTGCCCCCATCGGAACGCCATTATCCTACATGTAATAATCGAGCCGATCCCATGCGGCGGCTGCAGCCTGCGCGAATGACTAACGGTTGCGATATCGCTAAGCGCGTATATTATGCGCACGTGTGGCTTAATTACCCTGGAGGTTGAGCTCGCGCGAGCTAGCTGAGATTTATACGTGTGCGGCTGGACGCTGAGGAGCGAGGCAAGCGGGTAGTTGCAGTGCGTCTAATTGAAATAGGTGGCGATCGGATTCGATTGAAGAAAAAAATTCAAGGGTTGTTGGATTGAGCGGTTTCTGAACATTTAACGATACGTATTCGTATATTTTTTGTGTGTATGGGATATTTCATTTTTCAAAGGTTATTGGTAAATGGTTAATGGTATGCAAATAACAAGTCATTTATTCTGCGTTGAACAGATGTAAAAAAATCAAGCTTAATAAGAAAATGTTTTTTAATCTTAATATTCTAGATTGAAAAAAGGTCTGGAGCTTTTTATAGGTAATTCAATTTCCCACTGATTTATGTAATTTATAAAAGTAAAAGCGTTTGCCTCATCACCTCTGCGCATCTTAAAAGTCTATACGAGAAAAACGATTACCTCCAGTCCATAACTCTCTAATGTAATGTTTATTTATCCTATTCAGCGCAAATATTATTGATTCCTATATTTTACAGTAAGCACACCGAGATATACGACTTATTGACAAACGTAATTTATTAATTTTCCCATTCTCGCATTCACTCCTCCGCATAAAAACCATTACCACAGCCATACGACCTGACGTTTATATAAACATACATTAACACCAGAACAAAAAGAATTAATATACATCCCACATTTTTCCCTCCAACCCCATTTTGTAGTTAAAACGCTACAGCAGCAGCCACGCTTGCAAGGAAAATCTCTGCTGGCATGTAATAAGGAAAAGTGATGCGCGTACGAGCTGCTCGTGGAGGCGCGAGAGCGAGCATTAAAAAGCGAATAACATCGCGGCGCGGTGATTACGCCGTAGGCTTGAATTAATAGGTTCATAAATTATTAAGTTTATTCCGTTTACCGGGGCGCGCTTGCACTGACCGCTGGGCGCGTCCGCGCCGTTAATCATCATCGACAATAGAAATTTATATGCCGCTGGAATTTAGCGTGCGCGCGTATACGCGATTAAGGCAGAAATTTCGCGATGCTCCACAGGTGCGCGATAAATTTTCAGAAAAGAGCCGCTCGATCGCTCATCGCCGTAAGAGCCTTGAATTAATTTTTAGGTCGTAACGCGCGCCTGGATAAGCAAAGGGGAGAGAGAGCCTCGGAGTAGTGTAAAAATTGATGGAAATATCTAGGATGACGTACGGCGCTGTTGTCAATGGACCATTGAAATCAAAACTTATATCGTATAATTTTCTGCTGAATGAAATCAATTTTTTCCCCGCTCGCCTATTCAATAAAACCTATAGAAAAATGTGCACCAGGCAGCGCGCGTCGCGCGGGTACCACTTCAATATTGTCCGTGGATAAAAACATCATTTCAAAAGTCAAGACTCCCTCGTATAATTTACCATCAAAACTGTCACTCAACTTTCCTAACACTGACCGACAAAAACGTACAAATAGCTCGGCACACTACAATATCCCCTCGAAATGAACGGTATTCCGCTTGACGCACTTGTGCGTTACCCACCTGTCGGCCGTCGTCGCGCGAGCGGCTCTAAAACACGTGTACAAGGCGCGAGCGGCCCGCCTCTATTTAAAGTGCGAGCATAAATCAGGACCCGCGAGCTCTTAACTTAATGTAGCGTGACCCCCGCGCTTAGATACGTGTTGAATGAGCGCAAGCGATCTCTGAGTGCGTTATAAAATAGTGCTTGGCGTTTCGCGTGCTTGTGTGTATCGGCGAGCGGCTTTTCTCGAGTGCGAACGTTTTTCTCTTGGGGTTAATTGTTGTGGGGATAGAAGGGCGGTGGATTGGTTTTTTTTGCGGCGTGGGAGGATATATCTACTATAGTTGTTTTATGTGGAAGTAATTTTAGTAGATTTTGATGTGTTATTATACGCTGACAAAAGAGACTTTGGAAAAATTATTATACCAAATAGTAAAATGCCTCAGACTACATATAATAAAAAATTACTGTACTTTATAGGAAATTTTTCTATATACATGCAGTAAAATTTGCTGTGAAGTATATAGTAATTTTTTAGATTTTCCTAATCTTTGGCAACTTTTCTGATTAGTATTGTAATTTCTCCAAAGGTTCGTTGCTCAAGTATTTTAGGTTTTATTTTATGGTTGTGAAAAATAAAGAAGTTACTTACTATATGTTAATTATAATGTAACTATTACCACGATTGTTTTAAATTTAATTTCAAGACAAACTAAGAACTCAACGAAAGTTCATTAAACTTCTACTGCGGCAAATAATCACCGTAGTGTAAATTATAATATAATCCTAATTCTCAATACCTTATTCTATACAAGTATTAACGTACCAAAGAAACCGTAAAAATCTCGAGAAAATAACGTCACGCGATTGTACATTTGCAAAGCGCTAGAAAGCAATCAAATAACCATTGTAAATAGATTTACAATTTTATTAGTTTCTTCTCGCAAGCGAAGTCACGCATTAACTTGCCTCCCTTAATTTCCAGGAAAGAAGGGCTATAGAGCTACAGTGGCAAAAGGAGAGCGCCGCGCAACGAGATGGCGCAAGGCATTGTAATAAAATGAGGCCTGGTTCCTTTGTTCGTTGCCACTTAATTGAAATTTGTACGTAAGCGCGGCTTTTTATATGCGCTTGCATCAGCGACGCGCACGCGGATATCGTTCATATACCTTGCTCGTAATCTAGTTTCGAATTACAATACGTGGTTATTAAACTGACATGTAATTGGTATTGCATATGTTGTTAGTCCTGTTTTTTTTATGACAAAATGGATATTATTAATGGTGAATCATAAACTGTTGACTAGAATTATTTTTTTTCTTAGAAGAGTGGTATAATAAGTGTATTTGTAGATCGATTGTGAATTTTTATATGACAAAATAATTAAAAAAAAATTTTTTTAATAAATATTTTACTAATATTGAGAATGACATCCAAGAATAATATTCATCATAGACAGTATAGAAATGTCTGGTTGACTAAAAATTTTAGATAGGAACTAAAAAACACAAGGCGCGTTCAACACATTGATTCATCTTTTATTTACTTACATTTTTTCGTCCATCTCAACTTAATAACAAAATTCACAAACGAAAAATTTTATAATATTTGAGATTAACGATTTAATAACATGAAATGAATTCTGATGTAAAGGGTTTTACATCTGTCTTTGTATCATTATAATATTTATTAGTAACAATCAATTACAATTTAAAGTTGAAAGTTCAAGATAGTTAATTTAATCGCATTTCCTTAAAATCATTTATGGTTTCTCTAATATCCGATTGGAATTTGATCAAGTAAGGTGATTAATATACAGGATGAAGAAATATGATAAGTTAATATTTAACAAACTTATATCCTATCATAGAATGTCGGAAAGCTCAATTATAAAATTAAATTAATCGCCGTCAATATTTTACAATCTAAATGCTTTAATTTTCGAAAAAAATTTCAAATTCAGTAATTTAAAATAATTTAGTTTTTGAATAGGCATGATTTTAAGATAACCCAAAAGTTTAAAAAACTGCCAGCAACTTGGAACTCATCATTAATTAGTACGTAAGTGTAAAAACTATGTCCTCGATCCTCTCTTTTTTCTCATTAGTAAAAATTCAAAGGTCATAAATAGTAAAAACCTTACTCATTAACATTCTTAAACTCACCAAACTAAAATAAACCCACCACAACATCCAACGAACCAACTCCACAACAACCACCTCTCCCCGCCTTAAAACATCCAAAAACCAAGCAAAACATCCCCTCTCAAAGCGTACCTCCTTCTCCAACCTGCGAATCTTTTCATCCATCCCTACGCACGTAATCTTCTCTCTGGTAACGCGTCGTACATTATAAAGTTATTACAGGATCGCGCTCACTCTCATGATCCTCTGGCGCGATAATAACTCGCGTGTGCGCGCGCTAGGCCTAAAGACAAATCGCGTCCGCGTTGGTTTATAGGTTTTAAACGTCGAAAGGCAAATGGGCACGCGGCCGCTCGCAAGCGTGAGAGGTAAATTAGTTCCGATTCTCCGGGTAAACGAAGAAAGCGTCATGCGATCGCGCTTTATTAAGCGCCTCTCGAGTGTCGGCTGAGAGATAGGGCTCTGAGGCTTTATTGTGAAGGCTTGAGGTTGGGATGGTCGGTTGGGGATTTGTTGTGAGGAGAGAATTGGATGGGTGATTTTTGGCTTAATTGGATTAGGGGAAGGAGCGGGGAAGTTTGAGAAGGAAGTGAAAGTCGGTTGGGGTGTTAATTGGAGGATAGGTATTTTTGGGTTGCTAATAAGGTTCTATTCAAAGCTGCGTATTTAGGACTAAAATGAAAGATAATATTTTTTGCAATTTACAGTATTTAGTGAATTTGAGAATCTTTATTATATAACCGTCAATGTATAACCCTCAAATATTACTAACCTAAGGCTCAGTATTTTGTATTAGAGTACTTACAATCTGCACCGAAGATATAATTATGGTTGAAGTTCTCGTTTCAGAAAACATTAATGACTTTATATGTCATTTTAAACCATCATTAAACATCATTACATATTTTCTACACTTTTAAGTTCCTAAATAAGTGAATTCTTGTCATTTACATGAAGCATAAGTATCACAAAAAAATTTAACTCGACGGCTAAATTATTGGTCATACCCGAAAATATTTATACCGGAATTCCAGATTTCTTCTGCACTTTCTCGTTTTCAATTCAGTAAATATCGTTTCTTATTTTTAAATAACTTTCTGAATACTGGCGTGCATCATCATTATTTTTAAAGAGCTGCGTTAATACATCTACGCTTGTAATTACTGTATTCCAGAACAAACTCCATCCTTTTGCAAATTTCTTACGAAGTTTCTTCCACGAAAAAAAAACTCTAAAAAATACTCACAAGCACCACGCACCAAAAATTTTTATACGTAATATTAACCTTCTCGCCAACGACACGTGCTACCGAACGATGCCCCTTGCTTCGCACTCTTTAATCAGCCGAGTCGTTGAAAAGCACGCCACTACTTCGTATCATTAAAATCCCCTTAACCCATACGCGCGAAATAATACTCTAACAATCCCCGAAGTTTTTTCCGAATTCGTAATTTTCGCCCCGCTTATAATCGCCGCAAGTGCGCTCGAAATACTTAACGGCAATTAGCCCTCTGTAATTTGAGTAATTGCAAAGCATGCGCGCACGAAAAGGTCAAGTCCGGCGCTTCCTTCTGTTCACTTCACCGCGCGAGTTTGGCAAAGTTGTTTTTATTACACGTCGCCAGTGTCCATAGGCGACCGCCGCTTAAACGGTGATAATGGGCAGGTGATGATGTGGGGATGCACGAGGGATACGGAGAAGTCCTCGCGTGCTGAATGGGTATTATGTGGAGCGATTGACCGTTTTGAAATTTTGGAAGATTGATTTTTTTCTGCTGAAGACATTTTAAGCGATATTTAATTAAGCGGAGTAAGGAAAAATACTTTGTTGTTAGAATTGAGTACTGATTGGTTTGGACTAGCTGCTCTCCATGAAATTCGTAATGAATTCATGAATTTAGTGAGCATTATTTAAAGGGCTTATTATTGTACACATACGTATTGTAGTATTAATGTAACAGGAAGCAACGCCTTATGGGATTGGCCATTGTATCGACTTTCATTAAATCCTCAAATTTGTGATTGCCGATAAAAATGTATATTAGCTTTTCGATCCTTCTGCAGAAAAAGGGAATCGAATTAAGAGAATGCGATAAAAATATTAAGGTCAGAGCAAAGTAAGAACAGATGAGGCTTCGAAATAAGTAACAGAGGCGGATGAAAAATTGTAAGCTCGGTTGCATTCGAAAGAAAAGAAAGCGTTGCAGATTACTATCTGGACTTTTTGTTGAATCTCGCGGTTGGATCGTCGGATTTAATTCCTTCTTTTTTTCTTCAACGCAGCAGCTGAAGTTATGAGTAATATTATTCACGAGGACTTAATTACCATAAAGAAAGAAAAAACAATGATAAAAGCATCTTATTCTAAAAATATACAAAATCCTATTCTTACACATCTCGCCACCTCATAATAAACTATCCAGCACCCATAAAAAAATAATACCTTATGCATGATCCTAAATTCTCACATCAGCCTCGCTTTTGCCGGCCTCGCGCTCACGGTGTCATCGCTCCGGGGGCAGCTAAAAGCAGATATCTCCGAAAAGAAGATCGCGATCGCGAAAGCCGGACGTGAATAATCCGGCGCAGCGGCGCGCACGCGAGCTTAAATCAATTTTGGAACACCGTTTATTCCATCGCGATGCCGTTGCGCGACCGGTTTGTCAGCGACAACTCGCGTGTAGTCTGCACTTTGGCTTTACGAGTGCCGCTTTGTGCAATATTATTAACGAAATTTTTCATGATTAATCGGGCTGTTTTCGTATCTTTATGCGCTCCGAGCGCAGGAATCTGGTGAAAGGTGGCGGGTATTGTTGGGACTTTATTACTTTAGGCGCGAGGATTAAGTGATTTTCGGCTTGATTAAAGTTTTGCGTCTTATTTTTTTCTTTGTTAATATCATAAGATTCAACGAAAATTAATTTAAAGATATAATACATACGACTCAGATCACATAATAATCCAAACCACTCAATCCGACCACCTCGCAAAGCCCCAGCAAACTCTCCCAACTCTCGCAAAAACGTCACCAAAGCAAACAATCTCAAGCCGTATCCATACCCCGGCAGACTCGTTCATCTCTCTGCCAACTAACGCAGAAAAGCCGTGCGATTGCGCAAAGCTCGAGCGCAGCGCGATAAATCCGAGCTAGCGCGCGCGTAGGCGCGGTAGCGGCGGCGTCGATACGCACCTCAAAGAGCAAGCGCGGCGCTCCCTGCAGGCGACGCGCGCGTGGGCCGCCATGTGCCGGACTATTTCTCAGCGGTAATCGCTCTATTTATCATCGGCTTCGCACGCGCCTGTCCCGATAGCGCCGCGCGCTCACGACCACCCACCTTGCTGTTGTCGCGCGAATTATCGTCGAGATTGAGTTTACAGGTTGGCGAGAAGAAGCGCTATGGGTGCTGGAGGGCTGGAGTGGAGAGTTTGATTTGTTGGGTGTTTTGGGTATTGTTAGGTTGGATGGTTTTGGTTGGATTGGTTTTTAGTTTTTTGGGGATTTGGGATGAAGATGGGAGAAAATAATTTAGTGGATTTGTTAATGTATTTTTGAAGGTAACAAGGGTTAATTAATCAATGTAACAGGAGGTACTAATTTTTTACAAATTCAGTCCTTAGTAACTCATTAAACGCTTTTTTCTCATTTTTACAATGTAACGTTTTTCATTTTATACGAGCGGTTAATTCGCATTTCTAGGGAAAAAGCAAGGCGGCGTGACGCGCGGAATTAGCTCTAACGAGTCTGGAAATCACAATCACGTTTTATGTATTTTTTAAGCTTCTTCTATTTCCAGCAAAGTTTCCTTCCTCGTTCGGCGCTCTTTTGTGTAACGAGCGTGATTTCGGGACGGTTAATTGCCTCGCTCTTCTACTGATTGAGATCTTTGGAAACAGGATTTTTAATTAGACTAGCCCTTTGCGTTTTTAAAACTGTGTGGCGCCACTGAATTTTCACGAACTAGCTAGAGAATTTTTCAAAATCTTTTTACTTTGCAAACTTATTCAATTCAAGATGGTAGTTAATAAGGCATAATAAATTCGTTATTTTTAAAATAATAATATTACTTATAATTATTTTATGCGCAGATAAAGTAGTTTAGGCAAATTTGGTTATCGGGTTGATGGGTTACTAGGTGACTCTCGGAACGTTTCAATCATTCAATATAGCAATTCATTTGCTCAAAACAACCGTGTCGAAAAAATTGTATCTCTTGAAAATACTCAATCACCTCGCCAGCAAATCCTCACAAATACAAATAACATATTAACTAAATGCTACTTTCAGCTTCCCAACTGCAAATCGCACGTATTTATGAATTAAAAATCTGTGTAGGCACCCAAGCGCGTGTTCGGCTACTTGAAATTACACGCGGGACTCGCACATGTAATTATCCAAAGTACGATCCGACGAGCTCGTGTGGTACGAGAGCCAACCAAAAACTCCTCGAAACATATAATCAAACGCTAAAAAGCGCGGCTCGCGTATTTTTCGTCCGCGAAAAAGCGCCGGCCTTTTGCTACAAATAAGAAATATCCGCGATCCAGCCGACTGCAAGAGCGGACTCTCACGCAGGCAGCAGCGCGGCGGCGGGCTCTTTTTTGTCCGCCTCATTCTTTTGCCTCTGATACCGCCGGGGAGAGAGAGAACCCATTCAAACGTCCCGTACGTGTACCAACGCAAGCACGGCGTTTTATGTGTATATAAAAGAAGGCATATTCCGATAGCGGCGGCAGCGCGTAATTCAAATTAATTATTTGCATAACTCCCGAGCGCGCAGGGGCATAATTAAGGCTTCCACGTTTCTGGCCTGGCCGACAATGTGCAGCGGGCGCGGAAACGCGCCGATTTTTTGCCTTCTTTGTTACTTCTTTCGCTTCTCCGTCGAGCGCGTTTCGGCATGATTTGTCTTTGTACTCGCGGGATCTTTAGAATTCTAAAGAGGAACATTTCCGACGTTATTTCTTGCATAACTCGGTAAAGAGTCAGTTGTGTAGATGTGTTGCGACTGGGATTATATAGAGGATTTATAGGGGAACCGAAAATGTTTAAAAAATTAATACTTTTAAGTAAATTTTGATAATCAATATTACAACAATGTTAGCAAAGTATTGAAAATGAAGCTAGATAACTTTCGCAACATATTTTCAATACTTAAAAACAATTTCGCACCCTTTTCAATTCATAAAATATCCTCGCCGACAAAAAACGGCTTGAAAAAGCTAGAGCAGCACAAGGCAAAAAGCGAAGGAGTATCCTCGGCAGCAGCGTTATACGCGTTACACTCCGCGGTCTAAGCAAGTAATTGCATCTTTAAACGCGAGCGCACTATAAGGGGGCCCGTTCGTTCAGGCTCCTTTTGATTTACAGGCGGAACTTCGTACACTTGCGCCTCTCGGACGCGCTAAAGAAGAACCCGCTGCTGGCTCGTGTTTCAGGACGTTTTCAAAGCGGCCGGGCGATGACTTTAGCGAGCTCGTAAGCGCGAGCTTCGAATTTCCCGCGCCACGTTTTTCTGCCGGTTTGTGGTTTTTTGTCTCGTCGGGGTTGACGGCAGGTTGTGATGTATTTGCGTATAGGTGAGAGATTTTTTTTTTAATTTTGTCAGGAATTTGCAAACTGAATTGTTGTAAACTGTAAAATAATAAGGGATAAGTTAAGTACGACGACTCAGAGAATGCAAAATGAAAGAAAGTATAAACGTGCATAACCGAGCTTTTTCAGTACATAAAAGAAATGCTGAAATGACGCCTCTTTCTCAATGCGCTCTCATAATAATCGACACCCCATACAAAAAACCAAAGTACAGCCAAAAAATGCTCCTTTTTAACCAAACCGCAAGTTTCGCACTGCCTTCGCAGAATCACTTAACGTGGACGCCTGGCGGGCAAGTTACCAGCGGCAACGCCTTCTCCAATAATCGTAAAGTACGTGCGTACCTGTATAAACCGAGTGCAAAAATATGCGCGCACCGTCCTTTCGTGGGCTATTCAGAGCCGCCAACCAGTTGCGCGCATTCATTATTGGCCCGCGCTTATTACGGGCGCGTCCGGATTAAGGGGCTTCCTTTATTTTTTACGAGCTCGTTCGCGTATAAGTGAAGTTTTTGTTTGCGCCTCTGCTTATGTATTTGTTCGAGCTCACTTTCTTAAAGCTTACTTTGTGGGGATCTTCGGCTGATTCCCCGGCGATGCGGTGGGTCGTTGAACTTCGAGTGTCGTTGCAGTATGTGATCATTATGTATTGAGGAGATGTTGATAATTAGAAATGAGTCAATGTTTATTAAATGTTGATTCAATATTGTTTAAATATTGACATGATTATCTCACTTATTTAAGCAATGGTTATTTATATTTCAAATTATTATTGTAAGATCTAATAAAAATTCTCTATTGAGGACATTATCAAGTAAATCAACAATATTGTTTTAATATCTCTTGAGTATTACTAAAATACTGATTAAACATTGATTGTGCTTAATTCCAATATTTATTATTTAACAGATAAATAAAAATCATTGTTTATAATAAATGCATAGAATTTATCGTTTACTATCCACCATAATAAACAACGAGCCGCAAATTCCACTTACAACAAACCCTAAAAGAACATCCAATACAAAAAAATATTTTCAATTAAAAAAAAATCCCACACGCCAAGCCTAATAAATCCACGATACCCCCGCTAAAACTACATGCTTCACACCTTTTATCCAAAATACACAGCTCTCCAGCTCCGGCGCGTCAGGAAGCGTTCACCTCCACCTATCGATTAACTTTAACATACACCCAACACCCTCGCTTGCGATCCATCCCAACTCCCTCATCCATACATCCTCCCAAGCGCGCTCGCAAAGCTTTTAAGCTTCTCACACACACGCATCCTCCTCTTATTTAGAATCCAGCGTTAATCCCCCCTCTCCCCTCTTCTCGCGTCTTTATTTACAGCCTGCCGATAATGGAAGAAACGTGCGCGCGACGCGAATAATCGCGCGTCGATCGCGCAAGTGCAACGCGCGCCATTCCGTTATGCCTATCGCTGAGAGAGCGAGAGAGAGAGAGCCGCGCGGTGTATATACGTGAAATCCCGTTCTAGGGGAAGGTAGCGAGAGAGAGAGAGAGGTGAGCGCAAGTGCTGCACTTATTATACACGCCGCGGCGCGCGGCTATTCCCACGGGCTGCCGACGTCCGACGAGGGTTCACGCGTGTGAGCTGCTATCGTGTAGGGATAGGAAGGAGCTTTTTGTAGGCGAGATTAGGGCGGACTTTTTCAAGCGGGAAGATTGTTGTTTGAGTGTAGTTTATGGCCTGGGCAGCTTAATTTATCGGCTTCATTTACGTTTCGAGCTTGTGGCGTGGTTAAAAAGGATTTTGGATATTAAAATGTTTTTGGCGAGCGCGCGAATTATCTAACTTCGCTAATTTAGCACTGCCGTTAATCTAAGAGGTGATGAATAGAGGAAAAATTTGGAATTCGAAGAGAGATTTTTCCTAACTGAAGTTTGATATTAAATACCTTAAATGAATTAAGGATCGCATCCAAGTCCATTCTAAAAGTTTCGGAAAATCTTTAACGCAAACAGAGCGAAACCCGAGGAAAAAACCTGAAAAGACTACTTACGTCCGATTTCAATACAGCCTATAAAAAAGAAAGCAAAGATCGCTTAGCTCGTGCGGTGCAGAAGAAGCGATGCGCGCAGAGAGAGAGAGGAGGCAAGTCCTCCAATTACAAGCGGCGCATTTGCTCGGCGCGGCAGGTGCGTTTGCGCTCATTGTACCGTCAAGCGCGCGCTCGCGGTGCCAAGGCCGCAAAGAGGATATATATCGAGTCCGCGTGCCAGAGGCTGTCCCGCGAAAATCTCCCCCTCGAATCTGTCATCTCGCTCGGCTCTCGGCGCTGCTTGCATCTCGCGGTTAGCAGCCTTATGCTAATGGGAAGTATTAGCGCGGTGCTACTTTGTATCTTGAGGGATAGAGGACTTTGTTGGTTGTTTTTGATGTTTAATAATGGGAGGCTGGGTTGTAAAGGGAGGTTTGGTGGGGATGAGATTTATGGTTTTGTTTTGGTGCATGGTTTCTGCTGTCTGGTATCGATGTCAAAATTATTTAATACGTAGGTAAGAATTATTTGGATATTGTATTACTTTTTAATTTAATCTTCCAAATTGATTAAGATTAACTAAAATGTTTTTACTCGCAGAAAAAAATTAAACATTGCTAATACGTTGCTAAGAATGTGAGTGTAATATATTAATAGGGAAGATATCGGCTTGGTTCTAAAATAACCCATCAAGTAGCATATCGCTCGCAAGAGATTTGAAGAATTCAAATCAATAAATTATTTAAATGTTGCATAACCAAACAAAGCAGGCATAACTTGCCTAAATTCTACTAGGTAAATGCTCAAAAGTTAATAATCGTTTGACAACTAGTTAGTGCTTTACTTCTCTACACGGTTTCTCTTTATCACAGTAACGAGCGTGCAGCCATTTTCCCATATCGTATATTAAAAACCCATCGATTCATCAATAAACCCTCTCGTCCTACCTCATTCATCCTGCCGGTATTAATCCCCAGCAGCCGGTCAAATCCGTCGCACAATCGGCAAATCACCGCGCTCTCCCACCTATACAAAAATCCTCTGCTCAATTGCTTTACTTCTACAAACATACACAAACCCGCATATTCATCCCTGCAACTCTTTTAAAAAGCCAAGCGCGTGCTTTTTCCTTCCTCCAGCAGCCTGTAAAGATGCGCCCTCGATACACCACAACCGCGCTGACTTTCCCACGTACTGCCCCCCTCCCCCCCAGTATGCAACGGCGGCACGCGGTCAATTTGCGTCCGCGCCGACGTCATAGCCGGCGCATAGAAATGTCGGCCGAGCTGACTGTCGGCGCGCGCGAGCTCGGCGCGTAAAATAAGATGTAGCCTCGCTGATAACGAGCCGCCGCTGCGTGAGCTTTTTAGCCGCGGCGAGGGAGCATCTGATAGCGCGGGGGCCCCGGAAAGGTAGAGAGAAGGTCGGGGCATTGAAAGGGAGGGAGATGACGAGTGGGATAGGAGAGCGGACGAATAGAAATATAAGTGAGATGAGTGATTGTCTTTTTTCGGGGGGAGGTGGTTTGGATTGGTGGAAGTTCGCAATGGAGTGGCAGAAGTTAAAGAGGATTCGTTGAAAATTTAATTAGTTGAACATTTAGAGGTAATTGATGATTTAAGGGATTGAATTGTTCTGATTGTAAGGTTAACCCAATAAGAACACGATATTAAATATGTTAAAATTTGACATCGTCATGTTATTTTTCATTTACACAACTTTGAAACCAAAATTTTGGCAAAAATTGATGATTGAATACCAAGACACCATTACCTCTATTTTCGATAAAAAAAAGTTCAACAGTCATTAAAAAAATCTATGTCAATACTGCTCACAATCAATTAAAAAAAATCTACACATTTATATCTTCATCGAATCAATTCCTCCCATCGGCGCATTTAAATTTAAATCTCTTAAACACGAATAAAGCGTAACGCGGTGAGCGAGCTCATTGAATCTCGGGCGAGCGGCGACTGTCAAGGCCGGCTGCGCCCTCATAGGACTAACCGCGTCCCCCGCGGTTCCGCCCGGCGGCTCGTAAAACAGGTCGTTAAACGCCCGTGTCGTAATTAATTTATGCGAACGCGAGATGCGTGTAAGCGCGTGTGTGTACGAATAGCTCCTGCTGCCGAAGATCCGCCTGGGAGAGGCGTTGAGCGATCGTGTTTACGGCTGCTTTCTTGCCGACTTTTTTTCTCTCTCCCCCCAGCATCACCGTGTAATGCAGTCGATGCGTGCTCGCTTGTGTTTACTGCGACGAAGGTGATTACTTTGAGGATTGCTAAATGTAAATGGATAGATGATCGGTGAGGAATTTAGCTTAGAATTGGGTTGATATGTAGGTGATGATAACGAATTTTTTTTATGAAGTTGAATGTAATACTTGTGTTATATACAGAATAAAGTGGCAAGGTACTTGAAACACTGCTATCTTTTATTCGATGCTTGTTCCGATTGAAAGGTATTTTAAATATATGTAAACGACAAAATTAAAATTGAAATTCGCGGCTAATTAAACCGTTCCGCATAAAATGTAGCCGGCAGCCACATACAATGTAAATTCTACATCTTTCAAAACCCCACGCAAAAATGCATAAATTAATCGCCGGCTATTAGCCATTCCGCGGAGCGAGCGCGTGTAGCAATAATATCCCACAATCTCCATTAGATCAACTTTGTAATACACGCGCGCGTAAATGCAAATACGTGGCGCCGTACGTACTTGCTCTGCTGTTGAATGAAAAAAAAATGAAAAAGAAGAAAAAAAAAGCGACGCTAAGTGGCTTCCAGGCTCGCTTCCAGGCGGACGGATAGAGCTAATAACGAGCTGCGCGGCGTTGCGCAAAATTAGTTGCGTCGGTGCGCTTTTGTGCAAACATCGGCGCGCGCTTTTTCGTCGAATTATCGCTCGATAATCGCTACGTGCCGCCGGCGCGTTTATGCCTAATGTAATTTTCCGTAATGGTAAGTGCGCGCGCGCGCGCGCGGCTGGATTGCGGCCCGGAGAGAGAAAATTAATCGCGGCGGCGGCTACGAGAAAGAAGTTGTTATACTGGTGCTGTTTAATTTTTAGGGCTTTTCGTAATCGGGGCTAATGATATGACTTTCTAGTGCTTCTCGGAAGCGATTTGTCGGATTCCGCTGGGTGTTTGAGCCTGGATCGTGGTAGCTGGATTTTCGGCGATAAACGCGAGACGTTTGTATTTGAAATAGTCTATTTTATTCATTTTTTTTTTAATGTTTCGTGAAATAGACATGGTTATTTCAAATGTAGTTCTAATTACTGATCTATTTTACATAACAGTTTTAATTGTAATGTTTCATTTGTAAAATTTGGACTCGGATGTTTAAGAAAATAACGACCGTAAAAATCTATGATTATTTACATTACATAAGAAAATGATGTATGCTTTTTAACCAATCCAGTATCTTTCAACAACGACAATCACCCTCTCCTCACCCAACCCATGTACTTACCTGCTGCGTAATACCAAGTCGTTTAACTAAAGCGTCGATTATTTAATTAAATGGAAACGGCCGCTCGCGAAACATCCATACCGATCTCGCTTTTCCTCGCTAATTACAATGCGCGCACAGCCCTTCTCTCTCTTGCTCTAAATTCTCGCTCTTGTAAAAACGTTTGCGAAATTCCCCGCGCGGCTCCGCGCGAAATTCAGCGAAACGAAAGCAAAAATATCACCGCTCTACGTATACACATATATATCTCAAACTCGCGAAAACATTGTTTCTAATTGCCACTGATTTCGTTTACCCGCCGCGGGAAAAAATCGTTCTCACAGTCGATTTCCACGTCCCCTCCCCCCTCATTTTCGCAACCTTGTCTCCCCTTGGCCCGCGATTAATTAACAAGGCCTCTATACGTACGTGTCCTTTCAGCTCAAATCGATCGGTAATTATAAAAGCGCGTCCGCGCAACTCATAGCCCGGCGAAGCCAACGGGGAGAGAGAGAAAGAGGGAGAGAGAGAGATGCAGTCCCCTGATAAATCGAATAACAAGTACGAAGTAGCCGGCGCTTAATCTGGATAATCTATCGCGCGCTGCCGCCGCCGCTGCCAGCGAGATAATCGATAGTGTCGGTAATCCGTTCTGCAAGGTGGCCCCCGATCTGGAGATGTGTTTTGCCCGGCGGACATGCAAAATGATGCGTGTAATCGCTGTCAACGCCGGAGCGCGGCTGGACTATGTATTGGAGGTAGAACTAGACGGTCTGGTTTCTGGATGGATTAAGAGCTACCGGATTGAGAGTTGAAAGGGAGACGAGGAGGTGGTTAGCGTAGCTTATTTGAGGATATTAAGTGTAAAGATATGTTGTAAAGGCGTGAACGAGAGGTGTGTAGTGCTTTTACTGCGGCTTGAATTATAGACATCAGCGGTGTAACGATGTGGATTTCCGGACTCGGACTGTATCTACTTACAGCTGTTTGGCTTGTGTTACGGTGTATGTTAATGTTTAGCAGATACTTTTCTTTTTGCCGAATGATTGCGTTTAATATACTAAAATAATAGAGGCGAATTTCTACCACGCAAAACTTTATTGTTATTGGCTAATTTACACATATAATTAGAACAAAAATAAATTATGCTAATTTTATAAAAAAATTTTAAAAATTTAATTTTTTATGTTTCAGGTATGTATTATTCCGGCTAAACTCATCCCAACAATAAAAGCATCCCATACAGTGAGTAAATTCCAACATTTACAAACCAAATAAATATTTCACTCGCAGCACCCATTCCAAATCCTCCGCATCATTATCCAACGACTTATCAATCCCCAACACCCAATAACCCTCAATAACAGTCATTGCACTCGCACAATCCCTCATAATTATACCCACGCGCCTCCCGATCGCTCGAGCAAACATTTCAGCCTCCTCGATCAAACAAACGTCCGAACAATCGAATCCCCGCGCGGAAAGTCATTGTTCGCAACTGCTAAGCGTTAATTACACCGGCGCGCGCGCGCGCAACGAGCGACGTTTATACGCGCAAGTGCGCGCACGCGGCGGACAAAAGCCGTGTGTGTGCGTCTTTCAATTAACGCCTCGGCGCGATCGATGCCGCGATCGTTACGCGCGCGGACGTTAATTGATTTCTCGACTAGGCGCGTAATTGCCGCCGGGGAAAGCCGAGCGGCCCTGACTGTTTGAGAGGTGAAGTTTTGCCGATATTTTGAAAGTTGGGTGGATTGGGTAATGGATGTGGATTCATCGGTTCGATTTCGGTGGGGTTTTATAGTGGGAGTTTTAATATGGGCTAAGGAATAATTTTGGTTTAAAATAGAGATATCGAAAGGGATTTGGACTTCGTCTAAAATTATTTCCTATGACGTATATGCAAAATTCACTCTAAAAAGCCTTTTTTCATAATTATTTATAGAAAATTAAAATAACGAAATATTATTCAGAGACTAAAACTACATATAACTGCTGTATCATATTAAAACATTCATTTTAATAAATTACTGCACCTACTATCAACAATCAGTATCTTTTCAATTTCTTCACCCTTGATTTCAATAATACAACACATCACCATAAAACTGTCTTTCCCGTTTTCTTTACTAGCGTACTTGCATCTCTTCCGCGCTAAATAATTACACTCCTAAACAATGTTCATCTAGGCAGGCAGATCTCCGCGCTTTTGATAAATTTAATTAATCTTCAATTACTTCGTCATTCTCGCGATAATCTCGTAATGAAACGCCTGCGTAAGCCTCCGCAGATTATCTTAATAAAGAGACCCGATCCGAAGTTCAATTACATCTACGCGAAAATTAAACGTCGCCGGCTAAACACTCGTTTTTCACGGCACGTTAATTAATTTTTTTCTTCTTAAACCAATGATTTTGATCCCCTCCGTGTGCGTGCCGAATGATTATTTACACGCGATCGCGTCGTTTTACAGTACAATAAGAACGGGAACTGCGTGAGTTCGACTCCTTTTCAATAAGCGGCCAATTCGAAAGAGCAAAACCGTGCGAAGGCGAGGGAGCCTACCTTGGAGGCATTATGTAAATTTCGTTTGTTATTACTGCTGACTGTATTACATGCACGCGCGCGCGCGCGCACACGTGTGCTATAAATGGCCGATTCCCGTTCTCAGCTCGTTTGCAAAACGCGCTTGGCTTGAGCTGGCCGCCGCGCGAAGACGGAAGCGTATGTAGGGGAAAGCTTGTTTGCGCGAGCGTTAAGTGTGTGATTAAAAATTAAGGCTTTCATTTGGCTGCCGGTTATTGCAAGTGTCGAAGTTATGTGCGGTAATTTACACGATTCTCGATTATACTTTTGAAGATTATTGACGATGGGAGGATGGTGTTTGCATTTCTTGTGCGTGTAAAGGATTTAGAACTGAGAGGCTTTTTCAAGTACTTATTATAATTTTTATACCTCTTTTCAATTCTTCATTTTCAAAGGTGTATGAAGATAAAGTGTATAGAAATTTTTCTTTTATGAATTTCTCTTATGACAGCCTAAAACACCTCGTTAAGAAAAAAAAACACCATTGAAAATAAGATCAAAAACGATGAAATAACCGTCCAGAGAAATAATACGAATAAACTTAAAAATAATCATATAAGAACAGGCGTCAAAACGAATCACGAAAAACGAAGAGCTGCAGATGAAGAAAGCGCCGCAAAAGAAAGACAGAGAGAAATTGCATGAGTGTCAGATGCACATTTATATACAGTAACTAATTGTGAGTACACAGCCGGTAAATGCGAGGGATGCGCGCGAGGTATCGAATGACCGTACGATGTATAAAGTATGCTCGCAAAAAATATGCACTTACAAGACAGTGAATATTCGCGCGTGAGTTAATAGTATCACGTTGATTCAGACCGATGCACTTTTTGGAACTTGAAGTTATTAAAGAAATTGGTTTTGAATTCAATAATATTAATTAAACTTTAAAGTATTTATACTCAAATAACATCTGGCAAATTTGCACGTTTTGAGGCTATAAATTTATTTTAAGTTAATTAACTTTTTAAACTAAATGTTACATTAATCATAAGTAAGAGGAAATTTTTTTTATAAAAGAAATTTTTAACTTATTAGTTTTTTAATATAATAATTTAAAGTTACCTTTGAGGCAAAAATTGGCAAGTATTTTCCAATCAATCTTATACAAACATGTAAATAAAATTTTTGCTAATTATTAGTATAATCTAGCATACTGATTCATCAGTAGATATTCCATTCACTAACTTATTTTCTCTTTTTGCTTTTACTATAAGAAAGCATTGTATAAATTGAAGAAGAGTTAGTCACATGATAGATAAAGGTGAAAAAGTACATCAATTGTGTAAAAGAGTGTGTAATTAAATACTTTTGAATTTTTCTCAAAATGAAAAGATCTTTGACACTACTACTCCTGCAATTAAAGTACCGTAAATCAATTTTATGCTTGCAGCTGGCAAAAGTGGAACAATAGGACGATAACGTAATTGATGCTTTCAAAGCATGATTTTTAACGTTTCTCATGTAATTACTTCTTTTTATCTACATTGAACGTTTGCAAAAACTTCCTAGTTTAAAGTTTCTTATAATTTTATTGATTTATTAGTCAGTGAAAATGGACTTCACTCACTTAAAAATTATTTTCTTTGACCATCTCATGCTGCATGTCTATAATTTAGAATCATTATTATGCAAATTTGGATATCAACAATTGATTTAGAAAATTTATTTGCATTAAAAGTTAGCATGCGCTTCACTCAATACTATACTTTCAAAAACGATTATAATAGCAAGCCGATAAGTCATAATATCCCTCATTTCTTTTAACTTTAAAAAATGCAAAAAAGCGAGCCAGCGTCCACGAAAAATTAAACCGTTTCCCGGAACCACAGCAATCTCCATCTCGTTAGCACCCCTGATTACCGACCGATCGTGATTCCCGCCTTTCACACTCACTGTTCCTCCCAAAATATTTCCCAAAAACAATTTACGCGCGACCGACAAAGGAGGTCTGGCCTCGGGCGGCGCTCAGTAAGATCAAGCAGGTGCGGCAATTGCGTTTCGCGGGATCCGCGCACGCGAACGGTTATGCGCCGTAGCATAAGAGAGTATCGGATTCCCGCGCGTGCAAAGCGACGAGGTGCGCAGCTGGCTGGCTATCAGCGATCGTGTTTCCAGCTCATGCATCCAGACGTGTTTAATTGGCTAAAGCGCATGCGCCTGGTTCCGTTGGGGGCTTAGAGAGTATAATTGGTTGAGGACACGTTGATTTTGGCTGGTGGTATTGATGAATTTGACGAGGAGGCGAGCACGGACTGAGGGAAATCGTCTGTGTTGATGTATGTAGGTGGATGATGCGGAGAGACGTTCCGGTGAGTAGGTAATAATGGTTAATGGTTTTGGTTGTAATGTTTATTATGTACGCAAACAGTGGTAATTGATAGTTAATAACAAATGTCATTGCAACATTGTTGGAATATCGTTGGAATATCGTTGGACTATTGATGGAATCATGTTGGAATATTGTTGGAATATCGTTGGAATATTGTTGGAATATTATTGAAATATTGATTGTATATTGTTGGAATATTGTTGCAATAATATTGCAATATTGTTAGAATATTGTTGCAATATTATTGCAATATTATTGCAATATCGTTAGAATATTGTTAGAATATTGATGGAATACTGATGGAATATTGTTGGAATATCATTGGAATATCGTTGGAATATTGTTGGAATATTATTGCAATATTGATGGTATATTGTTGGAATATTGATGGAATATTGTTGCAATATTGCAATTTTGTTGGAATATCGTTAGAATATTGTTGGAATATTGATGGAATACTGATGGAATATTGCTGGAATATTGATGGAATATTGTTGGAATATTATTATAATATTGTTGGAATATCGTTGGAATATTGATGGAATATTGTTAGAATATTATTGCTACATCGTTGGAATACTGATAATTAAATTTTTCAAATAAATTATTATCAAAATTCTCATTTCACTGTTGTTTATTAAATGAGATTTTACTTTAATAATATTCAATAATTGTTATTCAAGGCACCTGATCCTTTGGAATGTAATTTTTAAACTAAAGAAAACAAAGATATTATGAGAACGAAGCATCGTTTTTAAGACCAACCAACGACGACTGTAACTACTGAAAGCATGAATCTACATATTTTTCTTTCTACGATAGGGGAAACTTTGGAAAACAAAAGGGTGAACTTTACCTTATAGCACAATTGAATCTCTCGATAGCTCGTCAATTATCGGCATTCTCGACAATTCTTACAAATAATATTTAGTAACATATATAAACTTTTTGCAACTAATTTTTTAAGACTCGTTTTCCAAACATAAATTGTTTCGGAAACTTGCTTAATTAAATCAGTCTCATAAAGGACCACCACCAGTCAGCACTAAGAAAAAGAGTCTGCAATGATAATAATATATCATTCACACCCGACCACCTTGTTTCGTGAATCTTTCAACAACGTCGGTGTTCTTAATAACATTAGCGCTCAGATTATAAAACATACCTAAAGGCATGAATATTGCGTCAGCATCCGCAAGATTTGCTCGCTCTGCATTTAATGTACGGGACATTCGCGTGATGCTACGTCGTTTGGTGTTCTTGGTACTTGCAAGCCCACGGAAATATGTGCCCTTTCTCTCGAAATTCGCGCGTGCAAGTAGGTGATAAAGACGGCGAGAACGCTGATGCTACGACGTTCTTTTTCTTTTTGGTACTCGAATTTGCGTAATAATTTTTGGACTGTGATGACAGACATTTCGACTTTTTTTCATAAGAGGAGGAGTTTTAAGGTACATAGAATTTTGTGAAACGGGTTAAGACAAATTATGGAATGTTGAATAATTTTGATATTTGTTTGCTTGGACATAAAAGTTATTATTTTTATTTCTAGGATTATTTTATTAAGGATAGAAAACGTAAATATTTCAAGTAGATTGTGAAGGAATCAATATTTTAAATCTTGTATAATATAGTATGTCTCATTATTATTATAAAAATTTTAAATTATATACTAAATTAAGTAAAAAATTGACGTATCAATTCTCATTCCTAAAGTATACATTATTACAATTTCGTTAAGTGCAGACAATTACAGCGGCATCAAGATCTAACTACTGTTCATAATTAGCCTTACTCAAGCTAGATCCTTATAATTAGTATCAGAAATACTTTTCCACCTTTCAAATTAGCGGACCTTCAAGTCGCGCGCGGGCATTAAATTAGCAGCGATGACGCTGCGACCGAAGAAAAGCTGGGCTAAATTGATTTCTATAATGCCCGGAAAAATGTCCGATTTATTATCGAAATGGAGATAACTTTAAGTCTATATATCCCCAACCGTATGAGTATAATTAGACGTGGCTTGCTCTTCCGGGGGTCGACTCGTATAATTAATATTGCCTGCTTTGACTGTATACATGTATATATAAGCGCTATGCCTCTTTTAAGTTAATTCGCCAAATGAAGCTCAATTAGCTAAGCGTCGTGCGCTGCTCGAGCTGAAAAACTCGATCCGACTATCCGCGAGTTCGTAATTACTTTCGACGTTCATTTTAAAATCATTAGGTGCCGCAGAGAGTCGAGGTGAAAAATTTATATCTCCAAGGAGTAACATTAGAATGCGAATAAAGAAGCTCCGCCGCATTTAGGCTGCGCGTGGATACGGATATTCATAGTAGCGTTTGTGATGTATAGGAAAACATTTGAAATTTTGTTATTAGCACGGTGTTCTAGTCATTTTGACTGCGGTAGTTAAATTTGCGTAAGCGAAAGTTGCTACACATTAAGATGCATTTATAAATATGTTGATAGCCGTGAACGCCTGACTAATTATATATATAGGGTTTCCGTTTCGAAGTAAATCTTAAGAATCGTGACGTTTTAATTAGCCGATTAGTAATTATATAGAATGTTTTAAATTTTTTTTCTACATTTTATCTTACTTTTAGGTTATAAACTGCGTTAATATTATGATAAATGAGAGTTTAATTCCCCTTAAAAAGTGTACTACTTTGAATTACTGCGCAACGCTAGCTAAAAAATTAGACTTTCATTATTGTCAGCATTAAATTTTCATTTAATACTTACTATAACCATGTTTCACCTGATTGCTAATTGTTACATTCTAACCTCCTTATTTAGGTTTCTATTGATCTAAGTATTATATTTCGACCGATTACCATCTACACAAATTAAAGTATGATTTTTTTAAAATTAACTCCGTCTAACCAGGATCCAACACTAATTAACGGCAGGCAACACTTACAAAATCATCTAAAAGCAAAACATTGTCGTCGTCCATCACAAACTCATAGCACCACATCTACGTTCCCCAGCTGTTGTTCAAAAAACTCCAGCATCCACAGTATCAATCTTGGCCATTTAAACCATCACCTCTCGTATCACCGAGTCGAATCGTCGCTTTTCACTCCATACCCGCTTCCACCTCCTCTCTCTCTCTCATTATTAAAGAGCGCTGCTCGCATCGTTACCCTCGACCGCGCGTGTTTATGTAGATCCTAATGGGCCGACTTCGATCCGCGCGCAAAACGCTAAATCGTGCTCGCGCGCGTAATTTAAAGGGGGCCCGAGCGCGTAATAAGACGCGCGCGCGCGCGAGCTCGTGATGCATTATGTTGCTGGCTTGGCGCGGAGCCGGTACGTAAGAGAAGCGAATCGGACAGGAGAAAAATTTGATACGGCCGTGATGGATGAGCGCGTACGTGCGGCTAGCTCTCCCTCTTTCTATCTCTCTCGAGCGCGCGCGCGCGGTGTATCGCGTTACTCAATTTTCAATTTTCTAATTGGGTGTTTGCGAGAGCGAGCGCTCCGGTACTATACGAGGTATATATCGTTGTTCGCGCGCGCGCGCGCCGTTTTTCCGGGGCTGTAGGATGCTGGTTTTAGACGAGCGGAGAAGAGCACGTGTTTCGAGATCGTGTATGCAGTGCAAGAGGGATTATTTATGCTTTGTATATGTGGGCCTATTAGAGGATTAAAATCGTTTTCCTGTTATCGCGGGTGTCTTTGCTGCATATTGGAGCGAAACATCGCGGATGACTGGGCTGATGTGTTTTCTAAGATGATTAAGACTTGGGCAATAAATATATCAAGGAGATGATGTGATTAGCTGAACTTTGATCGTTTTTTGTTTAAATACTGAGTATTTTTTATTAACTTATAAAAATCACAGTAGAAACAGTCAGGATTAGTCAGACGCGCATTCATAGATATTAATTCCTTACTTATATTACATGTCCGTTGATTCCCAACATCTCTTAATATTTCAAAATGAATTAACTCTTTACGATTTTTTTAGATTTTTTCACATGTTCATCAAGTTTTAATGCCTCAAAGTGACGCAGCTCTGATCATTGACACTCACCTTAGCACTCAGCCCGGCCAAAGAGCCTCCAACTCGCAACCCTCCCGAAGGTGTCTATCGCGCCGGCAGACCGCGTGAGAACGCCCGATCTCTGCACTCGGATAATCACTGAAAAGAAGCGCGCGCGAGCGCAGGCCGCCTGGCAACATTAGAAAAGGCGCCTCTTCATCTTCTCATACACGCGCGCAAACTTGACGAATCACCTAGCGCGCCCATCCATAAATCCGCGATTTCATATATAAAGCCGCTGCGGGCCGAACAAATAAAATCAAAGGGCCGGGGCAGCAGAAAAACCAGAAGTAAATCGTAAAGTACATAAAGAATCCTCGGCTCGCTTGAAAAAGCGCTCCCACGGCTAGGTGCGTGCCTAGCTCACGCTGACCCTCCCTGACCCCGCGAGCTCGCGCTTGATCCTCGGAACGTGTGTGTGTATCCATGTGTGTGTGTGTGTGTGTGCGTGTGTGAGTGTGTGTGTGTGTGTGTGTGTGTAAGCGGGTAAGCGATGAACTTGACTGAGTGCTGCTCTTGGCCCTGAGTGTGCGCGTGGTAATAATTATTACGCGGAGGGTATAGCAAGGTTTTTGCTTGCAGTGGTGGAGGGCTATGAGGGAGGTGACTTGGGAGGGTTGGTAGAATTGAATGGTTGATTTGTGATGAATTTTAATTGGAAGGATCGAAATGTTATTGAATAAAGTGGTGCATTAGGATAGAAGTAATTAGGAGAGAAGAATAAGAGATTTGAAAGCTTTGAAAGCACTGAAAAAAATCTTTAGTTACGGTAACTAAAAAGATAGTTCTGGCAACGATACAGTTTGGCTGACTGGCTTTTAGGTTAGAATAAAGGTCTCGTATAGTTCTGACAATAATACGGACGGTTGCATCGGCCGTATGTAAGATTATAACATCTAAATACGGAATGGTAACACAACGAATCAAAACTATAGTTTAAACTATAGTTGAAAATTATAGCTTTTTTAACTAGAGATTTTTTTCAGTGTGACGTTGTGTTTGTAAAAATGCGTGTCATCTAAAGAATCAAGTAGAAAAAGGAGTCGTTTTGATAGATGTTACTTTTATGATAAATATTAAATTTTTTACTGTAATTAGTGTATAACGTAGTTTATAAAGTTAGTTCAAGATAATAAATTATATTTGAAAAAATATAAATTAGAATTAAATAAAATAAAAATTAAAATTAATCACATTATCACCGAAACTACTTATAATTTAAGAACGTAACTTAAAATCACTAACTCTCAACAGTTTTATGAAAACAAGTAAAAATTTTCTACTTATTTACAGCAACGCACGATAAAGCAATAAATACGACGATATAATTGAAAAATCAAAATCTCAAAGCCTCCCATCTTTATCCCACCACCCGCACTATAATTTCAATCGACGCACGCATTAATCCCAAAAACCATAAACATCCACCATCCAGCCAATCAACCCCAGCGATCTGCAGAAATTCTAATTAACCACCTCTTATTCAGCAATCCATAAACTCTTAATTTTTACCCCTCGGCCAAGGAAAGCGAGCATCCACCCCCTCTTTCAAAAAAATAAAAACTCGAAAACTTATGCCCCGGCGCGGCGTTAACACGGCGCTTCTTATTTATCACAGCCAGCGCGCGCTCTTTCATCCCGTGCACGCGCGAAGAAAATTACGTCTCGGCCAGCGCGATTCGTTAATTAAGAGATAATTCTCAGACGCGCGCGCGCGCGCGAGCGTCGGGATATCTACGAGAATATCCCAAGCGTCGCGGCGGGCGTGGACGTGGGCTTATCGGCTTTGTTTATTGCCCGCAGCAGACGCCGGCGCGCGCGATGCGCGATTAGGATTACGGTTTTGGCTCGAGCGAGGAGGGCCAGTCTCGATGCGATAAATTCGCGTAACGCTCGATTACTTTTTTTTTGCTTACGTCAGAGATGTGTTTTGTACGAGGCGAATGACGTCTGGGGGATCGTGGATGCTTTTTTATCTCGTTTGATATTTCCTTGTTGCTGGTTGATAATTTTTGTACGTCTGTAACAAAGAAGAGGGAATAAATAAGTTTAAAAATAAATTTTTTTCATTGTGATGAATTTAGAAAAATTATTTTTATTGTCGCAATGAAATAACTAATCTAATTTTTATAATATTAATCTTTATAAAATTAATAAAACATGAATTATTTATGTAAAATCTTTATTTTTTGTTCCAGGTAAGCAATCTTACTACCTTTGCGATTTTCCCGATCTGTAAATTCTCCACCTGTTCCCTCGGTAAGTTATTCACAATATTTCACAAGCCGCTTCTTGAAAAATCAACCCCTTCTAAGCTAATCCAAATTAACGAATCTCTCAAACATGTTAATTCAGCGTCTCCCATAAAACACACTTACCTCTAGTGTGTTTATAGGGTGTTCATGTTTATACTCTCCCCTTCGTCCTTACACAAGTCAGTCGCAAAAGGAAAACCTTCTCGAAAAAAGGAAAAACCCGTGCGCACTGCATCCTGAATTTATTCCAAACGTATAAGAGAGCGGCAAAGTGATAGATCGACGGATATTCGCTTTTTTGCGGCCACGCGTGCTAATAAAGTTTACGCGAGGCGAGAGAGAGAAAGAGAGAGAACGAAAGAGGGAGTTCTTGCGTCAATAGCAAGACGCGAGAGATAGCAGAGTTAATGTCCCGAGGAGCGCAATCGCAAGCAACTGCAGTGTTATGGTGGCGCTTTTTTATCGTCAGAAAAAAGTAGGCTGTGTGAGTAAAAAATAATTGAGTTTTTCTCTTAATTATTGGAATGTTAAATTTTTTAAAAGATGTATATACTGAATTCCGAATAAAATTTTGAACAATAACTGTGTAATATTTATAACAAAACGGTGTCTTACATCCTGCACTTATTTAATTTTAAACGACGTCTTTTCAATTAGAACGAATTATCCACAAACGAAATCACCTTCCTTTATTTATCAAACAACACATGCACAAAATGATCATAAATCATCCTCAGCATTACAAATAAACAATAATACACCAAAGCGAATAATAAATCAAAGCGCATTTCCATAAAAGGCCAATGAAAATTGTTCCGAGCGTCTGTCTAACTTACACGTGTACGTGGAAGCGTAAATTTCAATGGCTCCGATGCCCATCTAGTTTTGTAAATCAGCAACGAGCGCGCGCATATACAGCGAGCGCGATTTCATGAGGCCTGCCTCCGACATTGGCGCTGCTCCTGAAACATAAACGATCGCGTGCGGCTTGCGTAAGAGGCTGTAAAAGCGAGATGAACGCGAGCGCGCACGTCGAAGGGTGTAGTAACGCGGCGCGCTACATCTACATTATTGTAACCTATTGCGGTTGTTGAGAAAAATGACAATTTTAAGTGACTGCTTGTTACTTTTAATTTGATATAATTATTAATTCAAATATTTAGGAATGTGCTCAGTTGATATTTCTTTTGTTGTTAAGTGGAATAATAAATTACAATAAATCATAACACATTCTCAAGTTTTAATTGAATTTAAAGTAATAAAACATTATTTTATATTTGAATTTGATTAAATAAAAATTACTGGCATTCCAGAGCTCAAGCATACCATTTACTTAAAGTCAATGCATTCTAAATTAAGAAAGTGCTTAAAAAATAAGCGAAGCGACACCGTACACGCGAACCCAAATAGCCAGCACATCGACCACATCTAACCATTTTTCAGCCACTCTCCCAGTACACTACAGCTCTCCACCACCCTGGCAGCTCGTTCCCCCTCCTGAAAAACGATCCAACTAACGGAAACGCGGGTGTCGCGCTTCCACTCCTGCTCTCACTTACTCCCGGCTAATTAGACTCTCCCTCTCCGACAAAACATCCCGGCTCCATCCTACATCGTCAACAAGCTCGCTCTGTCTCTCGCCTCCTGCTCCTTAAAAAAAATGCCGTATCTCCGAGATGTACCACGAAGCTCTCGACTCAGGCTTTATATATGTGCCAGGTACAGGCCGCTTACGTAATTCGCGAGCGCGCGCGCGCGGCGCGCCTGTTATACTAAGCGCGCGCCTTTATTCCACATCGGCAGCGGTGATTTACTCCGATTGCGCCGCGACGAGCGTAAGAGCTTTTACGCGGAAAGCCGCGCGCGGAACACAATCGCCGTTAATGATTCGCGCGGTGAATTCTATTTTTAGAGGGGGAGCGCGTTGGGTAACGAGGGAGCGTTATGTATACGAGCAGGAGGTATTCCAGAGAGGTGCAAATTGAACGGCTGAGCCGGAGGGTTATGCTCGTGTTGCGAGATTTGTTCGTTGTTTGCTTTATTGAGAGGGATTGGGTGGATCGGATGCTTTTCAAGCTTTTTTCTTTGCTGTAGTTGTTAGGATTGGGTTTAGTTTAGTTTGAGTTCTTTTTGGTTTTGAAAAATCGACGCTGGCGCTGGATCAGTAACATAAAATTGTTGCTGCGGTATAGCGAAGTAATTTAGCGAGTTTAAAGGACGGATAATTTGATGGACATAAAAAATTATCTTTACTTAAAATCTCCTTTTCAAAGTTTCGATTAGGTATCAAATAAACATAAAGTTAAAAATTGTTTACAATCCAATGCATATTTCATACCGTAAACTACCAACCATATTCTCAACTTCCAAACGTGACCGATCTTTATTTACGATCCATAAAAACGAATCACCTCGATCCCTTCCGCAGAATAAATCAGCCCTCCCGTCATCTCGTCAAACTTCCAAAAATCTCGCGTCCTACACGCGCGTCAATTAAAGCGCGAACCAGCGCTCCACCCTCCTGCGCACATAAAAGATTCCGCTGCATAAACGTCGCTTAAACGACTGCCTCCGCGCGCGTCTCCGATAAATCGCCGGCGAGCCGAATTTTGGGCCACGGTAAATCACGCCCCGCCGGATGAGTATCGCGAGGCGCGCGCCTTAATTCAGCATTAACGGTGAAATTATCGGCGCGAACGCGTGGGCGTCGCGCGCTAAGCCATTGTGCGGACGAATCTCCTGGCGAAAATCTCGATGCAGTCACGGGGGATTCGCGTTGAGGTCGACGATGGAAAGTAGGAGAGTGAGTATCTGATTTTAGAGGGGACTTTTTTTAGTTTGATATGGTACCGTGTGCTGATGTTAGTGATTTTTGCACTTTCGGATTCTTTTGATGAAAAAGTGTTGACTGGAAATTTATGGAATATGATATTAATATGCAGAGGGGTATAATTAAATACTTGAATAATGTTGAAGAAGCTTTTGTGATACTCTAATTTTTTTTCATCGGTTATTTAATTTACGAAATTAAAGAAAAGGATAGTGCTTTGTTAATCGATTAATTTTTATATTTTTTGGTCAAAAACTAGGGTGGTAATAAAATGTATGGCAAATTGTACCCTTTTGACTTTTTTAAAGACCACATTAAAACAATTAAAAAAAACCATTTTTTCTCATATTATTTTTTATTTTGAAAAAATATCTCGTACACACTTTCTACTAGTTAAAAATAGCTTAAAAAGCTACCATTACTTTTGCTGAATTTTTTCAAACGTATTTTTCAAAAATGTATACTGCTTTACATATTTAAGCATTAAAAAAAGTGTATTTACATTCCACTTACCTAAGCGACTAAAGAATAGCTAAAAGTAGTAGAAAAATTGATTAGATATTTTTGGCTTTTTGTGTTTAATAAAATATCAAATAATGTTGAACATAATAATTCCAATGATTTTGAAAGTAATTGCAGCACAAAATACACAAAAATTACGTGAATGTCAAAATAATCAAGTTTTTATAATTTTATGAAGGTGATATTGATCATAAGAGATGGAAATAAAATGGAATTCATATAACTCAGCAATAAACTAAAAAATGTAAGCAAAAAGTGTAAACAACTTTCACTGTCCCTTAATCATTCTGCTTTTACATAAAGATCATATAATCTGATAAATCGGTATAATTGAATATAACGTACATCCCGGGAGAAAGTACCAGTTAACACACGAAAAATCTACAAACACGATATTCTACTTATTTAATTTCCAATAAGGCTGACTTCCTAAACCATCACCCAAATAAAAGATCACCCACTCAAGTAAACGTTCAAGTATTCCAGGCCAAATTGAAAAATCATTATCAGCAGCGCACAATTGAATCAAATTACACCAGCCAACCCAATAAAACAATCGATAATTACAGTCTCCAGCCCATCCCGATAAAAGCTTCTAGAAACCCGTTCGAAAAGACTGCGATCGAAAGGAATCCGCGCGTCTAAAATCTCATCGCTCTCCTCTCGCAACACAATGGCGCACCTTACTGCGTGCGCGCCGAAAAGAAAAAGGTCTGCAGAGCGCGGGTGCCAGAGAGATATCAGACGAGCGTAGCGCTGGGCGGGCTCGCGGCGCATTGTCCCGCGCGTGGGTGTCGACGCCCCCGTCGCAGCTCGCTCTCTCGCGAGGCTGCGCAACGTCCGGCACACCCTGGGCCGATGATAACCCGGATATTTCTCAGACTAACTCGCCGGAGAGCGGCTTTCATTGTCTGACGCGATGTCTAATGCGTACGGCTGTACACTGTGGGTCTTTTTCGTGTGTTTGGCGAAGAAACCGAACGAAGAGAGTTTTGTTGTTATATGTTTGTGAGTGAGAATAGCGGAGCGAGATGGCGTGTTAATCAGTTCTTTTACGTTGGTATGCCTTTATTATTAACAATTTAAGGGTGGGGGGATCCAAAATTTAGACGGTACAATATAAAACTGTAGTCAATTTACAAATCGACATAGTTCAACAGGACACGTGAATAATACTGTACCGACAGTTTTAGAAGGTACAAATATTCGGAATGTAAATCTTAGGGAATACAACTTTCGACATAAAGAATAAGGACCAACAGTCAGTGTAAGAACACAATAGTTAGTCTAAAAAATCGAATTCACACTCCTTCCTACATTTAGCTGCTGAAAATTATTGTCGATCATGCTCGAGTAAGAATAGTATATTACGCATGTAGGGAGGTAAAAAATTGTCCATAGCACATGTAAATTGCCACCCGAGCCGAGGCGAAGGCGAGGCAAACATGTGCTATGGGGTTGCCATTTTACCTCCCGTGGTTCGTATACTATTTTTCACCAGACCCGGGCCGAAAATAACACTTTCGTGATTTTGAACCGGGAGCGAAAGTGGTACTTTCGGCCAGGGTATGGTGTAAAAGTGTTTATATTTATTTTAAAGAAATTTGTTTTACAGTATTTTTAGAATTAAAATACATTATTTTCTTACAATGTTTGTGCGAATCTATGTATGTGTATACGTGCATGTGTGCGTGTGTGCTGATTTGTTTACTCAAATATTCTTGCAAGGTTATACATGTATGGACTGAACCTTGAAAGAAATAATTTAAAGCATTGAACTAATGTAAATAAAAAATAAAAAACAGGTTTTTCAATATTTATTAGATACAACTACATAGAAATACAATCTATAAATATGCAGACTTTTTGAAATTACAATTATAATCTTCAATTGTATTGCTTTACATTTGGAAAATCGCGTGCATTTGAAAAACGTAGCATAAATGAGATTTTTTTATTTCATACACATTCAAAAATTAATAGTTTTGTTTTTTAGATGTGCTAAAAGCATGTATGTACCTTCAATATGAAGTTTACGGCAATTTCAATAAGGAATGTGATAACTGATAATGCAAATCCAATAAACAAAATATAAAAGCCAATAGCTAA
>UELX01000598.1:0-69141 GCA_900480035.1 Eupelmus urozonus | reverse complement strand
TTTTATTACAGGAATAGACCCAATATTCAGTACAACCTTCATCCTTTAGTTAGTTCATCCTTTTGTACCTTTAACAACCCAATGTCCCTCTTTTACAGGAAAGTCATAGAATCACAGTATTATTATTATTATTATTATTATTATTATTATTATTATTATTTAGTATTAATATTGCACCGGCTCTTAACTTATTCAATAATAATTTTTGAGATCCTATAATCCTACTGAATGTGTATATTATATCATTTTTTGATTATTAAAAAAACATTGTGATAAAAAATCGAAGACATAATTGCCTTTTGAAATAATACATTCTGTCTCTGTGCAAAATTTAAGATTAAGTATTTAAGTATTTAGCAATGGCATTGAAACAATTTATTATACATATACCAGTCATATCCATCAAAAACTGTTGTTAGTGTTCAAAAAATTTCTTTCTATATTATTTGTTAAACGTTCAAAAATATCCTTGGTGAAAATTGAATATAAGAATATCACTACCTATACGTTAAATAATAATTGAATCTCAAAATTTCATTAATGTCATTTTATTTTATTATTTTTAATAAAAAATAACCTCTAGAGGATGTTATATTTTCTGACCTTTTGTATCTTCAGTTAAGCTTTCCTCTTGAACAAATATTGATCAAGTCATCAATTTACTTGATAGTTTAAGAAATGTTTTTTTTTAAAATACCCAATTTTATCATAAATTATAAACGTAGAACAATATTTTATAAACTTATAAACAGTGACATCTTCTTAATAATTACTTACTTGTAAAGGTGACTGCAATGATGCAAATAAATAAAAACTTCTTTAACATTTCTGTGCTGTATGTTTTTCAAACTATTGAACTATAGTATCGTTCTGTTTTAGAATTGTATCTTATATACTATTACATGAACAGAAAATGCCACATTTTAATTATTTTTAAATATTTTTTTAACATAAAATAATTAAAAGCAGTAACAAAGGCAAACTAATTTTGTTATAATTCCATTACATCATTATCTTTATCTGTGAAAGAAAACATCTTTTTCACCATACCCTGGCGGAAAGTACCACTTTTGCTCCCGACTCAAAATTACGAAAGTGTTATTTTCGGCCCGGGTATGATAAAAATAGTATACGTACCACGGGAGGTAAAATTGCTGCGGCGGGAGAGATAGTATATTACGCATCTAGGGAGGTAAAGAATTGGCGTGTTCATAGCACATGTAAATTGCCACCCTCGCCTTCGGCTCGGGTTTTTTATTTTTTAATATACTCGCGCAGTCGTTCGTTAATTCGGTCGCTAAATAAACAATTAGATTCGATAAATAAATAAATCCAGCCACACGAATGTAAAAGTCAAAGTTGAACTGTCGCTTGAAATAGGTTGTCGCGAAAAAGCTCTCACTAGCTGAGCGTCCAAGATAGGAAATGAGCAGCGCGCGGTGGAAGGGAAAATCCAGCGCCTATGGCCTAAAGACGGACAGCACATCAGGAGCATCCGTATGCTTTTCTCAACGTGTTTTATGAAACACCTTTAAGAGGTCCTTTGGGATCAGAAGATTTTAATATGTCGATGATTTTGAACCACTTTATTGTGAATTTATATTTTATTTTGTGATTTATTTTACTTTAGTTGTCTGACTGATAGATATAAGAAAGTTTATAATAAACTGTAATATATTAATAAACTAATTATAGACTATGTTTGATCCTTAAATGGACACATCTGCACTAGTCCATGCAACAGACATAAAATGTGATTGGCTACCTGCAACTCTTCTTTTATTGTATTTTACAATTTATATTAATATTTGTACTAAATTGTGTAATAATAAATTATTTAAATAATATTATTAATCATCTTCTTAATAAGAAAGAACCGAGAAGAAATTGAGTTAGGCCTAACCATTGCCCTAATTATTTCAATAATAAAGCGACCTAGTGGTGTACTTTATTATTCCTGGGGACAAGCATCCTCGTCATCTGCAGGTACACATTTGCAGAATCTTCTAGAATTCCTAAAAGCAGGTACTCTATTTGCCCATCTTTGATTGCAAAATGTTCGACATATTCGTACTGTGGACGGTTTGCAGAAATCAATATCCGATAGTACCACTGAAATGAGAACGAGTTATGTTTAAATAATATATATATTGAATTAATAATTAAAAGTGATAATAAGGTAGAGCGGACGAGGAAGCCGTACTTAAGGGGTAAATTCAAATAGAATTTATAGAAATTAACAAGATGTCGGAGCCGTACAACACTCGTAACTGCATTTCTAAGTTTTGGTTGAAATTATTAATTTTAAAATGCATTTTATTGATTGATTGGCTTTCTAGTACTAGTGACTAAGGCGTTAACCTCATTAAATTATGCTAATAACGATAATCACTTGTTAAAAATCTACAAAATGTTTTAAACTGTAAAGCAAAAAAGCATTTATTATGGAAACTAGGCGATCTTGTATTTTTAGATTTTTGTTAAAAATATCAGAAAAATTAGGGGAAAAATGAAGGTAGACAATAGGAAAAATTATTATTATTTATCGTAACTTAAGATATGGTCGACATTTTGTAAATATTACTAGTTAGAAAACTGCAGATTTTACCACCGGAAATAGTAAAACAACAAAGGACGACGCATTCTTTTCTCGACGAACTTTCATGAAACGAATTTTACTATGTAGACTAGTATAACTGGTAGTGTGGTAATGCTTGGGTAGCAAACAATATTATTTTTGATACTTTTGATTAATTATCTTGTTTAAACATTGTATTTTATATTTGTTAACCTTACAGTATTAATATATATAAATAATAATAAACACATGTTATATATTATAAATCTGACTCAAAATTTATTTTTATAATCAAATGTGCATAAAAAAATCAAGAAGTTTAAGTTTTAAGCACTGTAAAATAAGGTAAAATTTTGCCAGTCAACATAGTATTTTTAAAATTTCAATAACAAAATTTACCTTTCTCAGTGAGAAAAGTGGCTATATAGTAGAGCGTAATAATTGTTAGAAAGACGACCATATTTTTAGTTACCATTGGAAATAGTAATTTTTCCCCATTTTATCTCTCAGTGATCCGTTGTAGTAATAGCTAGGGAGGTCGGCTCATAAAAAATAATGAATACATAATTATCTTGATGTAAAAAAATAAGCGTATTTGATATACAGCTGTGACATCTTTTAAACCAAATTTATAAACTTATAAATTTTTGTGTCGCTTCTATTAGTTAAAAATAAAAATTAATATTAATAACAAACAAATGACATGTGAAAGGTGGCATCTTCCCCACCCTTCTGGGGTACATGGTATCAATAAAAATTAAATTTAAAAAAAATTTTTAATTTTAATCTTTTGTGACTTTTTACCTGATAACGTGTTTGACATGAAAGCTTACCTTTTTTATAGCTTTTTAAACATTTCTGCATTATAATTTAAAAAAAGGAATTTAAAGGAAATAATTTTTCAATCTATTTTTAGACACGACCTATAAGGGAGTGACGTATTTATAGAAGATTCATATTCGGGACTATACGGCCCCCGCGTCATAATCCTAACTTTAAGATGATTTATCGGGTCTCGTGATAAAATACGGTTCGATACTGGTGGGTTAAGTAGTTGATTTTCGCCTCGTTCAATTTTTGACCCTCGCGCCGCTCGGGCAAAAAACGTTTCATGAAGTAAATGATCTTCTTCCACACTCGTATCGAAATGTACTATATTAGCTAAACAACGTCGCTGTAAAGTTTTTGGAAAATATATGGTATCACCCGTAGATTATCTACACTATCCTTGTAAGAACGTATGGTCATGATATAAAATATTTAGAAGTTCTTTTTAATTTAATTAACCTATATTATATTATTTTATTAATGTCATTTTATTTTATTCTTTTTAATAGAAAAATAACCTCCAGAAGATTTTACATTTTCTGACCTTTTTTAACTTCAGTTTTTAAGCTTTCCACTTGAACAAATTGATCAATTTACTTGATAAATTACAAAATATTTTTATACCGCAAACGCGCTATCTTAAAATTTTTATTGAAAAAATTTTCAATTTTATCATAAATTATAAACACCGAACAATATTTTATTATCTTATAGATAGTAACATCTCGTTAATATTTTAATAATTTTTATTTAAAAATTTAAGCAATTGTAATGATGACTGCAATGATGCAAATAAAGAAAAACTTTTTTAACACTTTTGTGCTGTATGTTTTTCAAACTATTGAACTGTAGTATCGTTCTGTTTTAGAATTGTCTAATTTTAATTATTTTCTTATCAGAAAGAGCCCCCTCTGCAGCTGACAAGCTTGAGTTTTTCTTGATATTTTCTTTAGTTAATTTAAATTTAATACTGCTAAACTCTACCAAACTTGGCACATACATTTTTATATATTTACTTGAAAGTATGTCCATTATGCAACAAGAGGCTAAAGTAGCAGATTTATTCCGCGGGCGAGTTTACTGCTCGAACAAGAATATTTTTCCTGAGGGGGTGTTTACTGCACGAACGAAGCGAGGGCAGTATAATCACCCAACGGAAAGATCTACTTTTGTAACGTGTTGTATATAACATTTTATTCCACACGACTGAAAGACCACTTTTTGATCTTGAAATGCGGGGTCGAAACAATTTTGCATTCTGTTAAATAGAGCTAGAAGAATGCTTACGCATTTTATATGTATATATATATGTCTATATAAACAAAAGAACTTTTATTAGAACGCAAATTAATTTTCGGAAAAAATATGCTCTTTTGCCCCGTATTTTAGGAGGCAAAAGTTGGGCTTTTCGGTCGGATGTGGAATAAAATATTTTATTTACCTCTGACCATTTTTTGTGTACTTTTAGTTAATTTTGAAGTTGAATATCTTCGGAAGTACGTTGTTAAATGTTCTGAAATTTAATGTTTTAACATTGATGAAAATGTATTATTAAAGTTTGTAAGATTAAACTTTAAACAATTGGGATAAATTTTATAGGAAATGATATTCATAGAGCTTATGAAAATGAGTAATGTTTACCATAAATAAAAATTTAAACAATAAAATTTTATTTTTAATATAAGCATTCATAAAGAAATGAATGCATTCTATAAGAAAATAATATTTAGACTCAGGTTAGTTTACAAATTGACTTTATTTTCAAAAACTATAATTTTCATTATAAACTCAATAAAACTATTTAGGTTTTTAGCAGATATCTAATAAATTATAACGTTTATCTTCCAAATTATGTGTAAAGTATGAATAATAAAAGAGAAACGTTAATTGTGGTTTCGTGAATTAAATAGGTCTGCAAAATTAATTACAACATACCACTACCTGAAACTATTAAAACGTGTACTCTCATTAGGTATGTTTAAATTTAACAATACATTACAGAAATACAAGGTAGCCTACAGTTCGATTTCGGAGTTGTCTTTTGTTATTCAAGACAGTAAGACTTAGCACTATTCAATACACATCACATCTTAATATTTCTTAAAGTACTGCATTAGGGATATATACAAAAAGCCAGGAAAAATCCAATGACATGGAGTGTGAGTAACCTCAAAAAAGTGAATCTTGTTAAAATAATTTTCTTATGAATAAATTTAATTAGAAATTCTCTTAGTCGTTGCATACTAACATGAAGAATGACATTCATTTAATGCAGCTCTCATGTACACCGGAGGTTTTCCTACTTAAAAAATCATTACATTCCAAAATAAATTTCCAGTGAAATTACGATCTATCGTAAAATATCGTGTATACCATTATCCCTAATTTAGAAATCATCCTACATCAGCTATTTCACACATTTTCATTTGCTTTTTGTTCTGACTTGCCACTTTAGCAGAATACATTAATACACGAAAATCTAATGTAACCTGAGCAGCGCACAAGAGTCAACACACCATTGCTGTACACATTTTATATCTCATTGAGTCCTGAACTCGCTAAGAAATTTATTTCGATCAATACGTAAAAACATCCTTTTTACGTCAAGCATCCTTTTATATTTTTTGTTTTTAAATAATGATTAGGGATATGATGATCAGTAATGCAATTATAACTAATAATAATTCATAGTGTAAAAATGGGAATTCGCGCGCGAGTTTATGCCCTAAAATTGGCGTAGGATGATTGGCTTCTTGAATTGTGTATCATATTTTCAATTGTAAAAAAAAAATCGGTAAAGAAATAGTTTCTTTTCCAAGTCAAGTGCTCGAGGTTTTAGGCGGTGGCTCAATCGTCATTCTTCTTCTCTGGTGATTTATCGCCATTTAAGGGAGTAGGTGAACGACTGCGACTGTTGCTGTGTTTGCTGCCTGATGGCGATCTGGATCTGTCTCCTTTCGAACGTTCACGGCTTTCTCGTGATCTTTCCCTACAAATTAATATTCAATATTGTAATACAATTATTTACAATTTGTACATGTTTAAATTATCGTAAATTTTTAAACTTACTTAGACGGCGATTTAGCTTTAGATTTTGATTGAGATCGTGACTTGGATCTATCATTCTTAGACCTAGAGCGTGACCTTGATTTGCTCTTTGACTTAGACTTAGACTTTGATCGGTCCCTTGATCTAAAAAATGATCCAATATTAAAAAAATTTTGCATTAAAATAATGACAGCTTTAATATTTGTATTAACTTTATACATTATATTCCAAATTTACTTTGTTATATATAGAAAAAGAACAGACACAAAAAATCACATCAAATATTTTCTTTTATTATAGCAAGCTCAACTGTTAAATGAAGATAAAGCTGAAGCATCTACTACAATATGCACAATAAGATCTACAGTTAAATAAAAAACATCAGACCAGTTCAAAAAAGTGGATCAAAATTAAAGTGATAAATAGAGATTGGAGTGAATTAAAAATTAATAAAATTAAATTAAATTAAATATGAAAAGCAAAGAATAAGTTGGGACGAGGTACTCACTTGGACTTGGAACGTGAGCGACTTCGCTCAGGAGACTTGGATTTGGACTTTGATTTGGATTTTGAGTGTACCCTCGACTTGGAGCGGCTGCTGCGGCGACTACGGCTACGAGAGCTGCGGCGGCTCCTAGTGTACACAGAAAAAAATTTCGTTTTTTCTTTTCTGATAATTTCAATCTTTAATTTTATGAATTGATGACCGATTGATGTGTTTTGATAAAATTAATGAAATTGAGCAAATTCACGAAATTCTTTTGTTCATTTGTAATCTAACTTTCGTTTATTTTTTTAGTGTTAAAAGCATTATTTTAATAAATTTACAAATAAACAATTTGTGAATTTACTGAAATATTAATTTTTCCCGAACCCTAATTTTTGTTTGTCGCGACTACTGCAACCGCTCGATAAAATCAAACAAAAACTAATAAAAAAAAAAAAAAAAATAAATAAAGAATAATAATAGAAGGATATTTGTGATAATGTAATTTGTAGCAAATGGTTAATACAGGTTGGATAAAGGATCATGATGTACAAGACAAATAAATAAAGAATTTAACCTTATTTTAACCAAATAATCATTATTAAATTTTTTGAAATACTTTGTATATTACAATACTATCATATAAGATGATTTGGTTTTATTAAGGTTAACAGATAGAATAATACAGCAACTGCATTTTACTACTAAAATGCTAAAATTTTAAATAGGTTTAGTCAGGCAAAAATCAAAATGAAAGAAAACCAAAGGATTGTTTGCAAATCTGCTACAATGCTTTCAGTTAAAATTCATTTATTTATTATCTTACCAAAAAAGCATAATTAATCTGTCACTTTATGAAAAAAAAGTTTAGAATCATGAAGTCTTTTATTGATTCCTTTTAGACAGATTTACAAATTTCTTGATAAAACTAAATAATTAATTTTCTACAGGATTGACTATCTTTTTAACATCAACTAAGTTTTTATTTTAATTATCAGTGAATAGACTGACTTTTATAAAAAAAAATTTAGTTTTTTTTGGAATACAGATTAAACAAAATCTACAACTAATTTGTTTTAATTTTCTAAGCAAGCACCATAGCAGTTAGATAAAAAAAAACTGAAATTGCTAATAGAAATTAGGATTTTTACCAAGCGATAACGGTAGTAGTTCGTGCGAGCAAAATTCTGATATAATAATTAAGAACGAGAAATATCACTAAGGATTCCATAAATTCAAAAATACAATAAAAAATATTTACACAGTGCATCAGTGAATGAAATTAAAAACTATATAATTTTAATGACGCTCAACCACTGATGCACCCTTGAAAGAGTCAAATAAAAAAATTCGATCAAAAATATAAATAAACGGTAAATGAAAGGCCGAGGGTAATAAGGGTACAATAATTTAACGTATCTATTACCTTGAGCGAGAGCGTGAACGACGACGCGAACGAGATCTGGATCTTGATCTTGATCTAGAGCTAGATGATCGTGAGCGACGTCCCCGACGCTTGTCCTCGATTAGGCGGATCCTGCGCCCGTTAAGTTCGGTGTCATCTAACTTTTCAATAGCGTTTTTCAGGTCTGAATACGTGGCGAATTCGACCACTCTAAAATTAAAATAAAAAGTAAATAGATTAGTTTTCTCATTGGGTAAAAAAGTGAACAAAAATTTTTTTACTACATAAAAATTTTAAATTATTCTCAGCACATAAATAAAATATATTTTATTTGATCAAAAGTGTATAAAAAGTTTTTCAATATTTATTAATTTACATTTTTCAGTAAGTTTAAAGTACTAGTCATAAAGCTTTAATTATTCAAATTTAAGAACTTTTATTTTTGGAACCTACACTTAAAGAATTGTAAATACTCACCCTTCATTTCTTCGTTGTTTATGTGCATCAGCATACGTGACTTCTCCAGCTTGTCTCATGTAATCCTTCAAGTCCTGGGCATTAAAAAATATTAATTAGTAGTGTTCAATTGCCATAAACAAAGTAACGTTTACATTATTATAACTGCATGGAGAGTTTAATTGATGAAGTGTTCCTATTTTCAACAATGACAAGAGGTTATAACAAATACTGTGCACTGATAAATTACTTTTTCGTCGCGATACCCCTAACAGTGAGTAACTTAAGTTAAGAAAAAAGGGTAGCCTGCTGAAGCTTGATTCACGTCACTTGTTTTAACAATGCTTCATGTATTTTAATGGGTATGATGTGCTCGAAGTTAGTATCAATTACTTCAACCTTTCTAGTTATGCAGTTTCAATTCCTTATAAACTATTACATACAATCAGATAATCCACCATGCAGAAAAACATTTAATTTTCAAATTTTCAATTTATACACAAATATTTCATTTTGAACTGTTTAAAATGCATATTTCTGCAGGGTAGCTTACAAAATAAATATTATAAAGAAACATAAATTTGTCAATTATAAAAAAAAAAAGTATTCATGTTACTACTATAAATATTGAATTTAAAAATTTAAATGCAATAAAAAAGCAATGTTTTGTTTTTCTTTAATTATACTACAATGCTAAATAATATTGTCAACTGCACTAATTGCAAAGTGTTATTATATTTATAATTGACAACATTACTTAAAATTATAATATAATTTTATAATAAAAGACAAGTAAATTTCTCAAATTTAAAATTACATCAGACAAAATAAATTAGTCTTCCTCATTATTCATTATTGACCTAAAATTCATCTATAGATTCTTGCTTTGTCTTCTCCATTTAATTATCTTCTTCATTCAGTTTCTTCTTGAGTCATTTGTTAAAACCGTCCATAAGAATTTCATCATGATTGGTGGATATATTGTGGGAACCAGGCACATGAATTTTCAAACCAATGACTAATAATTTAGTTTAAGTGATGGTGATACGCTTGAAGTGTACTCTTAGATCCTTGTTCCATTAATAAGGGTGGAGCCAAGTGAACCTATGTTTTATCTTGTTTGTCCTCTTAACCTAATGTAAGTTTCCATCGATTATATTATCTATTTGAATTGTAAATTCACTTGAAATTCACGAAATTGCAATGCATACAGAAAAGTTAAGACGTACATTATATTAATTTTAATGTATTGACATTTTTTAACAAAAGCAGTTTTAAAAAAGAAATTCAAATTTGAATTTATGATACCCGAAGATACCTAATTTCGAGCACAGGTATAACTATATGTTTTATTTTTGTGTCCAAACAAACTGAGTATTTTTTAAATCTGAATATGCACTCCCAGGAATTTTTAACAGTCAGACCATTGTAAGGACATACTCTAAAGATTATATATTCTATGTAACGTGCACAGAGAATAAACAGTTAATAGTACCTTTATACTTTATACGTCAAATTCTGGCATCCTGTTTTATAAACACTGCTTTTTATAATTAACCGAAATAATTATTGCTTTGGCAAGAAAAAAAAAGAAAAAAAAAAAGGAAATATCAAATAAAATTCATATAATTTTCCTCAGAATTCGAAAGAACAATATTTACACAAGAAAATTGCATAAACTGAAGTACCAGTAAAAAGTAGGCCAGCGAATTGAGCCTCCAGGAGCCTCGTTTGAAAAGTTTATGTGAGTTACGTGTATGTAGACAATATTATAAGAGAAAAAAAGGTAATGCACATCATAATATATAAATGTATAAAGAATATTACTGATATAATAATAGATATACATGAATAATATATATCTAAAGAGTACACTCGGTTAAGGTGACGCATTTACCTTGGGCCCAGGCACCACCTTGCTTACGGACAGACTGAGAGGAGGATAGAGGCCACAGAGACACAGACTGACTGACCGACTGACTCTTGTGCGAGACTGATTGACTCTCTCTGTCTCTCGAGCGACTGGCCTCTCTTGTGTGTGATTGTATGCTTGGCAGTTGCTCTCTCGCTAGGCGTAGATAGACGAAGACGGACGGACAGTTTGCGCGAGACCAAGCGCCGGCTCGCCCCCAACAAGACACATTGTAACGAATTTCTCTCTCTCATCAACGCATACGGATACGGATGCTCGGGCGCCCCCAACGCTTTCTCACTTGCCTTGAGAGAGACTTAGGAGGTAGACCTCTATCATCGCACAACCCCCAAGAGACGGCTTACGTAGTAGGTTGCGGCGCTTGTGTGATGGTTGGTGGGTTGCAGTCAGGTTGCAGTCAGTAAGGCGACAGTATGTTGGCAACTAGTTTTACTTTACTTTATTTCTTTTTCATTTTTTGCATTTTTAAATAAAAAATTTTTCTATTTTGTCTTTTTTTTTTTTTGACTAATTGTTTAGGGTGTTACAAAGTTTGTCCAGATTCTGTCAGTTTGAAGTGGAATTATTTGGTAGATTTTAATTTTATTTTTGTAGTAGAAAGTTAGTGTTTTATGATGTTTATTAAAGGGACTTTAGTCAGTAGATTTTCTGTCTAGTTTAATAAGTTTAGCTGTCTGTATGTAAGTTTTCGTTTATATGATCACTGAATTCATTGAAAAAATTGATTAATGAAGTTTGTAGCTTATGTTAGTAAACACTTCTTTTAAAAAGATTTCAAAATATGAATAAATTTTTTTTTTCATTTTTTAGTCAAAAATAGTTTTAACATGAGTTAATAGAATGTAATTAAAGCAACTATTAAACAATTATTAAACCGACAATAAATTTGGTAATTATTTCCAATTAATTTAGATTAGTTATTCTGCTCAATATATGATTTAAAATTTTAGATGTGTTAATGATCTTTTTCCCAATATCAGATATTTTTAGTGCATAAAAGCTTGACAATAGAATAATTGCATTTGTTTCTACATAAAAGTATTAGTTATTTTTTTTTTTTGTTTGATTTGTAAATTTAATTGTTAATTTACTTCTTTTTATAGAACAAAAAATCTAAAATTTACTATTTAAAATGAATGACAAAAAATTAATTTCTCTGACATGGTGGCCACAAACAAATAAAAAAGCCAACAATAGATGTGTAAGTGATTCAGTAAATTCTGTGAAAAGTGTTCTATTGATTGTCCAATGTGGTGCATTCAGTTATTTTGTGGCTTAATCACAAATTTTAGGCAGTTTAGAGTTTACGTGGCCACCATTTTAAATCGAATAGTCATAAAAAAAGAAATGAAAGAAAAATAAAAAAAAAAATAAAGTCAATGAGCTCGTGAGTAAAGTAAAAGAGAAGGTAACGTGAATTAAAAAAAAAAAAAAAAAAGGAAAAAAAGAGAAATGAGAAAAAGTGGTGTTGTCGAGCAATGGACCAAAAGTAGGTGGAAGTCTCGTTGCCAGTAGATCGCTGAAAAAGCCTTTCCCTCTCTCCCAGAGTGATTCTCTCTCGGTCGCGGTGTAGTTGTCATTGCTTGTCATCGTTGAAAGAATGTGGACAAAAGACTGCGAAGGGAGGGCCGGCGTCTCTCCCCCAACAGACGCATGAGGGCGAGAGAGCAGTGGGTCGTTTGAGCAGAGAGAGAGACACAGAGGAAGACATTGTGCCTACATCGCCTGGGGTTTCGCAGTGGGGTTCGCATCACGCACATCGTGGTGGTGTGGTGTGGTAGTCGGGCCAGATTTGCGGAAGGTAAGCTGCCTCTCTCTCTCGTGTCTCTCAATGCCACCCGAGAATGCACCGGTGACACCTCAAGGCCTGGGCCGCCGCCGCCTGCCATCGTCTCTCACTTGTGCTTGTGTGTGTCTCTCATTCATCGTGTGAACGATCATTGGTTCTCTCTTATTCGGCCCTAATTGATCACCGCCCCTCCACGGCGAAGAGGACACGACTCTTCGGAAAGAACATCAATGGTTTTTTTATTGGATTTTTTGGTTTTTTAATTATTTATTGTTTTTTATTTTGTTTTTATACTTCGCTCTCATGAAAATTTTGCTTGCCAGAACGTAAAAGTATGTTTTGTTAATGTTAAAAGAAAAAAGAATGAGAAATAGACAACAGACTAAGATTACTGTTTCTTAAAAATGTAGTTGAAGTTACTTTACGAATGAAAATCAGACTAACTGTATAAAAAGAACCATTGACAATGTAAATTGATCAAGTAAGACTTGGTTTCTTTGCTAATTCTATCTAGCCTTGAGTCATCGGAGCTTCAAGCATTTGGTAAATGGTTCGAGTGAATCCATTCAATTTATTCAAATAATACATCTTGAAGTTCCATAAAATACATCCTCTTCAGTCTTCTATTTCCTTTTTAGTTATCTTCTCAGCAGATGATAGATTGAATCTTCTGACCATTTGTTCTTCTCAGTGTGTCACCTGACTGTACACATCGCTACATAAAATTGCTTTATCCTAAATACATCCTACATAGGTCTGGTTCCCACTTCTCCACATAGATAGTGTGCCAACTATCCTTAACATTTTATTTCGTTTAGGTTTTCTCATACCACTTCCAGTTTCTTTTTTGTCTCTTTAGAATTTAGTTCCATAGACTTACTTGATCAAAATGTACATTTCAAAATTTTCAAAACGGGCGACTGACAATTCGTTCATTTTTTATTTTCAAAGAAAATCCGAGATAAGAAAAAAATAATGTAAAAAAATAATGACACTTTCGAAGTCGATAACCCGTTTATTTACTACAAAAGAGAACTTTAAGTCTCCAAGTCTGTACATAAACAAGACGAGATTTTTCTATCAATTTTTTGTTTAAAAAATGAAGTTAATTTAAAAAAAAAAAAACATAATTATTTATAAAATTATATTACAGAATTTTAGATTATACCAGTATATTATATACTGAAAAAAATATTTATGCTTTTAATTATACGTCATTTTCTAATCAGAAGTTAGAATAGTATATTTTATTTTATAGTTAGCCGTTTTATCGTAATAAAATTTTAAGTTTACTCATTGCGAAATAAACAAAAAATTATGAAAACATCTCAATCCTGTTAAGCTCTAAAACCGTTTCAAGACTACCTTGTCCTCGAAAAGAAAAACCGACGATTGATAACTTACAAAAAGAATGATATATAAATGTATAATTGTGACCTCGCAAGCAAACTATATGTAAGAAAAAAAGAAGATAAAGAAATATGTCGATGTACAAGCTTACCTGCCAGCTAACACGGCTGGAGAGGTTTTCGACGGTGAGGCGGTATTCCGTCCTGGTTGGTGGACCATATCTACAAGTGATAGCGATACGTTATTCTTTAAATTTATTAGAAGTGTTTTATAAAATTAAAAAAATAAAAATGTAAAAATGTAAAAATGACAAGGTGATTCTTGCACAATTATTTTTTTATGTCACAAATGAAGTTAAATATTTTAAATGACTATGAACATGTGTTTGATATAGAGATTAGAGAATTGCTGAATACTTTAAAGCAAGATCATAAAAAAAACTTTTTTAAATACTGGGTTCTAAAGAATATTTTATATTTACATTCACGAGATTTAATGGACTAACTGGTTCATTAATGGTAATACATTTGTTGCAGAAATTTATTTTCAATTTTTAATATTTGAAATTAAAATAATGGATTCCATATTTAAGAATTTATATATTGTAGTTATAAAATTTTTCCCCATAAAAGCGACATGATTAATCAAATTTTTTTTACCCTAATGCAAGAACTACCTTTAATGAAAATGACAAAATGACAAAATGGAAATAAAAATAGGTTTGTCTTGGACCTGACTCTAAGGGTTTCTACTTTAAAAATTAAGGATATGAATCTACTAATTAAATGGATCTACATAAATCAAAAATAGGATGACAAAAAAAGGAATATTAAAATAAAGGTGGAGTTTAAATAATTATATTTTGAATTTGTATAACAAAACAGACATATGTACCTGGGCAATGATTGCTTGTAGCTAGATGTGGTCCTTGTGTTTCTGTTCACACTATCTCTGCAAAAAGGGATGTCATGTGAACAGAAATATTGATTAAGAAAAAAAAAATATATAAAAGATGCTTGCGAAATCTTTTAATAATATGGCAAATAACTACGTGAAAGAAATTAAAGAACCAAAACAAGGAAAGGAAATAAAAACGAAAAAATAAAAAGTAATACAGCATTCATTGCACAGGCACAGAAATCAATCACCTGTTGCAATCGTATCAAAGTTTTTTTCTACTCAAAATGCAGCAATAGCGTACCTTTCGTGTCGCATATCGTCTCGGCTGTAACAAACATAACACCACAAAAACTATTAGTTTGTTTCACCAAAACAATTTATAAAGTTATGATGAAGAAAGTACGAATTTAATTTTTTTTTCCAGTTTTATTATTGATTCTAAAGAAATTTCTTTCGTTACTGCCAATGCGTTTGATTTTCTCTCGCATGAACTTACTCGAGAAAGAGTAGTCAAATCCAAGACAACCAATTTAGAAAAAACATATCTTCTAAATTGATCTAATGAATTTTTATTGTACGTTTCCGATTACGTTACTTAAGTACTACTTAAACGTATTTTGTACTGTCTAATTTTTTATAATACTATTTCATAACTTACTTTTTATTTTATTAAATCTAAGAAATATGAAAATATACAATTCTGGTTACGTTTATGTACTTTTATCTTTACCGAAAAATTTAATAATAAATTAGTTGGAAAATAAAAAAAATTGTACGTTTTTGAATGAAGATGTGTCAGGATGCCTTATGTCTTTTTTCTTTTTAAGTTACTAATTAATAATAAAAGACTGCTGCAAATTCTTAAATTTCTTGAAATAAATTTTAATTCAGTTAAGTAAAGATATATTTATAAACGAATTTTGTAGGAACAAAACCTTGATTAAATTTAGTATATTATTTAAGTACTTATTTAATTTTCGAGTTCTTTTTTTAACAAAAGAACAATTTGTATAATTAAAATATAATTTTTATGTATAATAAATAATAATGAATTCTTTATTTTCAATTTCCTTTTCTTCTATAAATAAATTTTATTAATAATGAATCAATGTATATGCAATTATTTTAATAACCTTTTCCTGATAAGGTATTCAAGGTAAGATTCTCAACTAACAAATATAATAACTGAATATAAAATTTCTTTCATTCTACTTTAATTTTTTTCCTACAAGTTAAAACTAAATCATCGACGGCGGACATGCAACACAAAAAGCATCCTAACACATGGAGAAAAATAGATTCAGCAAGGTGACGAATGGGAACATCCCTCTCGCATAGAAAAAAATAGTAGTCAACAACGATCGACAATTAAGAGAAAAAAGAAAGAAAATGTAAAAGAAAAAAAAAATATCGAAAAAAAAGTAGATTAGTGAAAGTTAAGAAAGTAGTGGCTTGATAAAGTTATTGGCTGTTGTGCTTATAAAGTCTTACGCAGATCGCCTCGAATCCCCATAGCCACCACGGGAGTCACCGTAGCGCCACTGATCGCTACCCCTCGGCGTACCCCTGGCCCTCTCTACAGTAATTCTGTAACAAGATTAATACAACAAATAGGATATGCTTACTTGTCTCTCCAGGAGCGTGGGCGCCCGTAGCCACGGTCGCCTCGCCTCCCTGAAACACCCCGTGCTATCTCCACCGCCACTCTGAAACACACCCAACAAAAAGCCCCGCCTAAGTTCACGACTAATTCTTCATTTCCTCTAATTTTTCTGCTCTCATCATCAATTTTTCGTCATCTCATATCGACTGTTTATCAATTTTTACTTTGATTAACTTTCTTTCTCCGTGCGACTTATTGACTTTACGTATGCTTTCCCGTCTCAATGCTGTTTACAGTTGAATATTTTACTTTATTGTTTAAGATGCTAGATAGAAGAATTTTAATCATGCGATTGTGAAAATGTTGCTGTTAATCGTATTTGACTAACTTGATTTTCGTCCGCAATGTTTTTGATTTTTTAAATCAACAAGTTATTTAGCGTGACTAACAACAACATTACAACAAATGAATGATTTTAATTCTTTTATTTTGGCATATCTAAGGTTTGAATTACAATTCCTACTACTTGAATTGTACTTCTTACTTTTGATTTTGATAAAAAAAAATTCTAATTTTATATGCAACTTACAACCAGTCGTGGAGAATGAAATTTGCACAGCTTCAGTTACAAAAAATGTTTTTCATTTGTCTTTTTTTAAAATAAATAATTGTTTGTAAAATGAAATTAGAAAAACAAATATAATTGATTGTGTGGTATAATTTTCAGTGACTTAATAAGTTTTATAAAAAAATTAAAAAAAATTTATATTTATCAACTATTACAAAATAATTCATCAAATTAAATTTAACATAAATGTGAAGATTTTTATAATTAGTTTTTGTGTTCATTTGATTAAGAAATTTTTTGCATAATAGATATTCAAAACGTTCCAATGCATAGGTTTGTGCTTCAAATATAAATAAAATGTGAATAACACTGATTATGTTTACATTATACAATATTAAGTGTAGAATTAAATTTAAAATAATTACCAATCAAATCAATTTAAATATTTTTAAAAAGATTTGTCACTTTTACAACTTCTTAAATATTTTTTGTGATAAAAAGATTAATCAAAAATAATAATATAAAAAATATTACTACTCAAGTTAATTTTATTGAATTTAATTCGAGCAATAAAAAAAAGACAAATAAAAATTTTTGTAACTCGAGCATTTATAGTGATAAAAACACTCTTTACTAGCTAGAAGAGTTAATACTTTTGCAAAACTAAATTTTTGTTCATTGTCGACAATATTTTATCATGAGGCGTGTGTTTGCATTTAATATAAAAAGAACTTTTACTTCCGATGGGGTTATTGATGGAAGTTGTTCAAAATGGCGGTAAGTCACACTGCGGTCCTAAAGACAATTTTTTTGTTCAGATTGAAATTTTCTTTAAGACTATATGCAATGCGTACTTTACAGAGGCAGTAGCTTTTTAAAGATTTCAGGGGGTTTTCAGGGTATGCTTTTTATTCTGTTAAATAATTAAGATTAAAAAGATAATATTCTTTGGCAAAAGAAGCATTACCACTTTATGCTAGTTATAACTACGTCAAAGCAACAGTTACATCATTTTTACTGATAATACTTTGCTTTAACCAAAAGCTTTGTCATGCAATAACAGATTCTTTTTAGTTTTTTAAAAGATTACACTAATTTAACTTGACAATTACATTGAAAGGTTTGAAAATAAAGATGAAGATATTTTTGAAGTAAAAAGGTGAAAAAAAGCACATAGAAACTTTTTACACAAATGTATTAATAGAAGTTACTGAAAAATAATATAATTCAGCATAAATTGGTAGCATTCTTCTATTTTTTTCTTTTTTACACAAAACAAAAGAAACTTTGTACTATTATTTTTAAGCTGGCACAGCATTGAAATCTATCATGCACTATTGTTAGTTTTATTTATTTTATAAATTAATGTATAATTAAAGAAATGGAGCTTTTTGAATGAAGACGTGTTTCACTATAATTCAGCTGTGCTTTGTACTAATAAAATAATAAACAATGAAGCAAATATGAATTTTTCATGATCATAAAATTGTCTTTGGATCAATATCGTTTTATAAACAAAAAATTTAAGCTGTTTAACTTTATTTGATTGCCAGGAGTTATTAATCTACTTTGTTTTTGCTAAATAAACTGACATCAAAAGAGTGAAATAACATTAAACTGGCATATTATGAAGTAGTGATACTTGGATTATTTTAATTACCATAATCATATGTGTAACTCATTATTATGTTTAGAAGTATTATAAACAATTAATATTTATTTCTATTATAGTTTTGCATAATATACAGTTTAATGCTTGATCAAGTTTAGTTTCGAGTGATTGTATGTAATACTTCTTTTTATCTAAATTTAGCATGCTAACAGAACCATCCCAGTTACCAAAGTGGAGAAAAGTCTACATTGAGAGGAATTTTACCTTTCTCCCAGGAGCTCCTTGCCATTGAGCTCATAAACAGCATCGTCGGCATCTCTGTAGTCATCGAATTCCTATGAAAAAAAGAAGAAATTCAACTATAAAATATAAATTTTTTGTAAATTAATAAAATATCATTAACTATTAATTTAATTAAATAAAATATTGATATGATAATAAAAATAAAAATTGTTATTTAAAACATAACCTGCCTAACTCTAACTCCAAAACCATTTAAGTCTATTGAAATAATTAATAAATATTGTATTTTTTGCTAATTTTGTTATTAAAAATTTAGTCTTTTGGAGACTGCTTTTTTTTTACTTTTTAAAATATAGTATACAATGATATATAATATTTGTTAACAATAATAAAAAAATAAAAAAAAATAATAAATTTTGATTGCTGAATTAGGCAAGTTCAGCTTAAAACTAAAAATTATACAAAAATAAAAATAAATGAAGGCACGAAAAAATGTTCAAAGCAAAACAGGCATCTCAGTCCGAGTCTATATCTGGTCAACATCTCGATGTAGGCTGTTCAACATTTTTCACATCGTCATTAAGATGTTACAGGTGAGTCCGTTAGCCCTGTAGAACTTACAAAATTAAACTACAACAATTATAATCCATGTCAAACAGGCTTGCTGGTATTGCTTTAATTTTGCAGGTTTGGAGATAGAGAGAGTGAGTTATTATAAAAGAATAGAGTGAAGGGATTCAGGTCGTCGGCTTGTGATTACACTCGTGTAATGCGCTTCACATTGCATTTGGTCAAGAGAGATAGAAAATAATTTTACGCACAAGAAGAATATTGCAAAATAATGACAGTGACAAATATTTCTATTATTTCAAGAGCAATCTTTGCAATACTTGCTTGTGCGCACTTTACCAAGAGGCATGTGTTCACCTTAATGTCGATTACATCAAGGGTATATCACGTATGTACATAATCCCCGCACAAAAAAAAATTTAGTCTAGCCTTTAAACTTTTTGAAAAAGAGTCCCGTAAACTTTGCAATCGTTGCGGTTTTTTTTTTTTTCTCTAAACAAACACAGCTCCGACGTGTTGATACTTACGACAAAGCCGTAGCCATTCTTGATGAGGACATCACGGAATCGACCGTAGCCTCTGAAAAATCTCTCAAGGTCTCTTTCCCTGGTGCCGTATGGAAGCCCACCGACATAGACCCTTGTCCCTACCATACTGTAAAAAGAAACAATTAATTCACATTAGACTTACCACAAAGGCAAATCCGTTCTTCATAGCGACCTCCTTGATTCTACCATATTTCCGGAAGAACTTCTCAAGGTCGCGCTCTCGCACCCGGTAAGTTAATCCACCAACGAATACTCGGGTGCTCATTCTTAAAGGAAAATATAAAAAACACCATACATAACAGGCTTCCTTTGGAACCTGCCGCTTTATTTTATTTTATTTTTTTTTTTATATTCTAATTTCGATTTTATTTTTTTTTTTTGTTTTGCACAAAATCATTAATTTTTTTTCGATTTGAAAATTTGTAAGTTGATAAGTAAACGCGAAAAAACATTATATTACGAAAACTGTTATTATTTTTAAATTACTTCGCGTTAGATAGAGATTATTTTCGATTTTTCTTTTTTTTTTTGATAGTGAATGAAATGGATCGGTAAGTATTATTTACAGATGAAGTTTGTTAAAAGTGCACCGGTATAGAATTTCTAAACGGATGGTATACCCAAGCAACATCGATGTTTTAATAAGCTTAGCTCTACAATATATTAATATTCATTGAGAATTTAATTGCATCTAACGACGCAGTTTGAAGTCTTTTTCAACGCGTTATAAATTTCTTGCATTAACGATTATGCAATGTCTTCAAAGTTACAAAAATAACTTTTTGAAATTCTCGGCTTTCGGAAATTCAAACATCGATGTTGTTTCAACCAATTTGAATTTTAGTGACAAAAGGAGCCGGTTGTGCGTGAGTGGATGTGTTTATTAAGAACACAAACGGAAAAATCTTACACCCTCGTAATTACCCTTACAGAAAAAACACGAGTTCAATAGTAATTGGATCATTAATGTTTGGTACAATTTTAGTAGCACTTAAAGTGACAATTTACACTCAATTTTAAGTGTTTACACCAGATTTTAGTGTTTTTTTCGTACGGGTAAGCATGCAATTCTCTAATTAACGAGTGTAAATTTTTTCCACTGAAAAAGACAATATATGCAAAACTAAAATTACGTAGAATGAAGTCGGCAAGAAAAATGTAACTCTCGCTTTTTGCCGCAGCTCTAAGCGCTTTCCGCAATCCTCCTTAGCTATAATACTGGCACTCGAAACCAGGACTCGCTCGCTCCGAGTCACGAAATCGAGAAACTAGGCGAGAGAGCCTCAAAAACGAAAGCAGCATTAAACTCGGGCTATAAACTCAGTTTCTCGAAAACAAAAAGCCACGAAAACCACACCTCTAAAAAAAAACGCAAATTCAGTTCACGACGCTTCTATCAAACAAAAAAAACCATCGATCCAGATCAAACTCGAGAACTCTCCAAAACCTAAAAAAAAAAAAGAGACCAGACGGGTAACATAACGGTGCCGGCTCGATTCAGTCTCAGCCGGCTTGCGCGCGAATAAAAGTACGTTCACCGCGACCCAGAGAGAGACGAGTCCGCGTCGAAGGTGTCGCGCGCCACTTATACTTATAGGACACCGTGTATTAAAGTGTACACACGTATCCGCGCTTTTAATCTGCGAAAATGGCGGCCGCTGCTGTAAACCGTCTCGCTCGGGCTTAGCCTACTTACGTCTGCCTCGGCGCTGTATGCCGCGAAGCTCGACGCTGTTGTGTGGGTGCCGTGTGTGCTTTTATCGCGAAATAGCTCGTCGATATCGCGCGAGGGCAGCTGTCGATCTATCCTGCTGTATGTGTGTACGGTTGAAGATTTATAGACGGATGGTAGCTTTGGCGGTATTTTATATGGTAATTTGCGGGGTTTAGAACGGATTAATGAGCTCGGTTTGCGTGGGTGTGACCTTAGGTACATATATGTATATGGGCGAGTGAGCTGGAAAAAATTAAGGCAGCGAAGGAAGACGTTGAGCGCACGCGTTGATATAGCTGTGAATTTGTTATCTAGTCTCGTTGTTATCGGAGCGCGGGGGAGGTCCGATGCTTATCGCCGGCTGTTTGGCTGGTGACTGCCGAGTTTGAAAAATATGTTCGCTGCGATGTTTGCTTTTTTTTTATTTAATTTCTTTTATAGTTATTTATAGAAGGTCAATATTTTTTAGAATTGAGAGGCTTTTGCGTATTAAAGTAACGAATGAAAACGTGTTTAAAATAATAATCTAATATGGTTTACTTTGTAATTTTTTTGTAACATTAAAGAGCCGGAATTTATTCAAAATAGCAACGCTTTGAGAGTTGATAAAAGCCTGTGCGAGATATATAAAGTTACGAAGGCTCCAAAAACATTGTAAATGTAAATAAATAACAGTATTACCGTGAAATAAATCAATGAAAGTATTCCAGTTTGTATCTTTTGATCTTGTTTAATAATTGAATTATAAAAGTACACTCGAAAAACTAATTAGATTTACGAAGTAAGTTATTCAAAGTACAATTAATTAGAAAAGTGAAAAATTTATATAAACTATATTCCTTTAAAATAACAAGGTGCAAACATTTCCTTTGAAATCGTTTGAAATAGAAAAGTATACGAAGTAAAAGACAAAAAATGTTTTTATTTTTTATTTGTAAATATAACTTAAATATTTACATAAATATTTAAATTATTTAAATTGTATTTTTTTGTTTTAACGAAACATTGTTTTAAAAGAAGCTCGACATGTATTCTTAGTTGCAGAAAACAACCATTTATCAAATTGATCTAGCGTTATGAAGAGATAAAATAAAACGGAGCAAACTTGTTATTTGCGAGGCGAACTGCGCAAAATACGAGCAGCGGTCAGAATTTTCAAAATCGTAATATATACGACAGCAATAAACGTCAAACACGCGCTTATTGGAATTCGCTAGAAAACGTAACAAGAAACCTACAAACGCGCCTAACGTACTATTTTTAAATATCAATATAGATAAACAGCCTATACCATACTCATTACCACGCCGATAAAATTCCTATCTCCCATAATCCCCGGCAACTACCACAAACAAAAAAAAACTTTCTTCCCAATCAATCCCCTCTTAACATACCATCCCACATATCCATCCGCACCGCCCAAACCCAATCAAGCCAAACAGCTCCCATCCAGCAATTCCCAAAACGACCTCGCTCGCATTAAAACTAATCCATCCTCTCGCATATACCTGAACCTCGGCGCCACCCGCCGAGAGCCCGCTACTTTTGCGTTCCGCCGCGCTGAATCGCTCCGGCCGGAAAGGGTCAGTTTACGGTGTACACGGGCCTATATATAGTCGCAGGACGTCCGCCTCTTCGGGGGGACCGCCCGTCGGCTTTTGTTATCGGGCATCGCTAGATTAATGTTGGAGCATGCAAATTTAGCTAAAGTTAAATTTTATTGCGGGATCTCAAACGATATGTTTCCTCGATCGTAAAAGCTCGGAGCGCAGAATGACGCAGCGCTAAAGTGTCTATGCAGCACGAGAAAATGCGGAGCTTGATAAAGTGGGAAAACGGCTTGTTTTTGCTCCGAGATATGGAAATCGACGTTCTTAACGAGGCGCTGAGGTGACGATGCGATTGTTTGCTAATGCCGCTGGACTATGCATGCCGGCTTTCACGAAATAATGTCAGAATTTGTGTATAATTCGTCGAGGAGCTCGATATAGATTAGAGCTGAAAGGTTTCCTCGATACTTAATTAGCTTACCAGCGCTATATCGTAAACTCTACCGATCGATCGATACACTCAGCTCGCCGACACGAATGCAAACATAAATACATCATTACCCTAACCCATCGCTAATATACCCTAAAAACCATCCATCCAGCGCGAAAACAAACACGCGCCCAAGCGGCTGCCTAACAACCTAAACAAAAACGCAATGCACTTTAAATACCCATCGCGTTTAAACATAAACAAATGCTCCATACACACACCCATTACGTAACGGAGCGCGTTACCGCTACGCTATACCCACACGAAGCGCTCACACACACACACGTACTCCAATCCACGCGCTAAATCCCACATCCGCGCGAAATAACCTCGCGACTATACATCCCCGGCTTTGGCACGTATAACCCATCCATAAAACATTTCTCTCATCTCTCCCGGCGCGCGCGCGCGGGACCGAAGCGAGAGGAAAAAATCCGGGGGGAGAGAGCGAGCGTCACGAGCGCGCCTATATACCGGCGTTTTCTCCTCGCGCGTGGAAATTCCCGTGTAGACTCTCCCCGGGGGCTCTGTTATCGCTTGGATTTTTGCAAGATCGACGGATGGATTATGCGGATGTATATAGGAGCCGGATGAGGCGCCGTGTGACGCGGACAACATGTCGCCGTTGGCGCGCGTACGCTTATATATATATATATATATACGGCGGCGTAAGAGCGCGTAATTAACGAAGGAGGAATGCGGCATTACGCTGGCTGTTTTTAATATAAGAATATACACACGCTTATGGATTTGTAAGATGGATTCGTAGAGAGAAAGAGAGAAGCGGGGAGGGCTATGGAAGCCGCGAGAATAGAGAGAGAGAGAGACTCACCTGAACGTTTACACGGGCGGCCCGTTTTTCCTGCTTGCGCCAATGCTCTCGATCGTCGCCGATATCGCGGACTTGTAGCGTTCACAAATATAAAACAATATATATTAGAGGATAAGTTGAGGCCTCTCCTCGCTGATCAAGGCCAGCTCGCTGCGGCGTAGCTACGGTATATAGAAGCTGCTGCTCGAGTTCCGAGCCCTGCGGTGTGCGGCTGCGACGAGGGCGCGTTGGCGAATAACGATCGGCGTCAGCGCCGAGGCGGCCTGCCAAGATGGCCGCCGTCGACGAAGTCGCTCGTGACGGTTGGATGACGGTCAGTGTGAGAGTGTTCTGGAAGGCTGGCTGGCTGGATTTGTGGGGGCGGGAGAGGTAAGGAGACGGTCAGGTTGCGACGGGAGAGACAGCCTCGTGCACCGGAAGCGCCACGGGGTTCACGGGAGTTGGCTCAGGGCGAGAGCACGCGGTGGATGGTTTTTGAGGTTTTTGGCGTTTAGTACGGGGTTCAAGGGTTTTTTGAAGGAGGGAGGGTTGGTTTTGGAGGGTGGAGAATTGGGTAGAAGGAAGTAGGGGGTGGAGTGAGGTGGAAGTTGCGGGAGATGGGGAGCTGCGCCGGAGGTGGCGTTGCGAGCACGAGGCGCGAAAGCTACGCGCGGAAAGGAGATGGTTGGGGTTTTGGAGGTTGTTGCGAGGGTTGAGGCTGGGGGAGGATGGGTTTTATTTATTTAAGAGGAGAGAGGGGTTTTTAGTGATAAAATTTTGGAGTTTTGAGGGAGAGATGAGAGATAAAAGGCGACCGGAAGTGAAAGGCCGAGGTGTCATGGCCGCTTAGGCGCGAAAGCGTTTGAATTTGAATTGGTAGAGAACTTGGTGAGCGGCTTGCGTTGGTTTGGTAGAATGACTTTAAGAGATAATTTTGTTGAGTTGTAAAGTAGAATTAATTGTGGTTGTAAACAGAATATAATAAAATAAGTGCAATAGCTGCAATGGTAAGTTTGTATATTAATTTCGGGAGATTATTAATTATACTTAACTAAATGTTATAACATACAACGATTTCATTGAATAGAACATTTTAAAATTTTAATATTTTTCAATCAAAGTCTACAATTGTAACCATTTGTTTTGTATTTGTATAAAATTTGTATCACTTTTAATGTAAATAATACTGTAAATTCTTTAAATGTTGTGATTATTCAGTATTAAATATTATAAATCAAAAGATATTAGATCGAAAAATGACTCTATCGTTCGGCGGTTTTTGTATTGATAAAAAATAAAGATATTAGAGTTTATTAAAAGACAGTTATAAGTTTGTCTAACAAATAACTGCATATTTTTTCTTTCCGTATAAATAACAGTTTTTTTTTTATGTCAACAACGCATTAAAGACACGCGTAAATGTTCAAGTTTCATAATTTCTAGAATTTTAATAGCCGCAAACAGCTATTTTCCGATAATTTTTAATTTGCTCTACGTAAGGTTTTTTGTAATAAAGTAAGTAAAACAAATATTCAAATATTTAGTTATGTGTTACATTTTTTTGTTAATATTTAAAGCAATATATATAAATTTGAATTTTATGTTTCTCTATTAAAATAATTCTTTTGGATGAATTAAAAATATCTACTCTAAGCAAAAACGTTTTCATTAAAAATAGATTTACTACATCAATCAATTAATTTTTATTTCAATATTTAATAGATTTTCATTTTATAAATTATTCATAATGAACATGTCTGCGAAAATAATTGATGTAGATATTTTTCTAATCTAATTTAGGTACCCTGTTTGTGAGGGGCTTTCACATGAACTTCAAAGCTACCGGAAAGTTATATTTAATGTATATATTATACCTCTATTATTACGAATGCTCTATATTGTATCTCTTGTGGGCGTACTTGTATGTACTACTATACGCGTCGTCTGAATTGTTTCAATTTACTGTCTGCAATTTTTGATACCTTGGATCGATTAACATAGAGGCCTAAATAAAAAGAATTCTTAGCTATATCTTAGAGCTGTTCGTTAATCGATTCACGCTAATAAAACTTGTAGATGGAAAACTAAAACAAGGCAGACAGTAGCAAGTTACAACGAACATATCGTGGAGTGACATGATAGAACAAACCTAATGTAATCCCATTTTTTAATTTCAACTAAGTTAATTACTTTAAGTTTTTTTAATAAACTCATGTGATATAAAAAAAGTATTAATTGCTTTTATTTAAAGATATATTCTAATGTAACATTGTAAAATCGTTAATATCACGAATTATGGAAAATAGAACTTATATTTTGAGATACCACAGAGACTTTTTTTTTAATTAGAATACATTTTTGTTATTTATAGGAAATAAAAAAAAAAATCCGAAGACTTACGACGGTATAATAACTCTTTCTGTAAAGTACGACTCGCAAGTTTTACTAGTTTACTATGCAAAAGAAAAAAGTGTATCTTGAAATTATAAAGTTTTGTTCATAATTGCATTCGTATTTAGTGTCAATATAATTAGTTAAGTGTTAGATTTTAATTGTTAATTACGATCTCGGCGCACCTTGAAAAATTAAAGCTTGAATTTCTTGAAAACACAAAAAATATGCAGTTAACTTGTGAAGTCACGTATAAATTCTCTTACATTACAATAATTATATTTAAGCATTATTTTATTGATTGTCTTGTAAAAATAGTATTTTCAGAAAACCAGTTTTTAACAATTGAAAAAAAAATTTTTACCTACTCATTAAACTAACTAAATTAGTTATATAAACGCTTTTTATTCATTTAAAAATCATTTATAACAAGTCGAAAGTAGCTGACCGCTCACAGATGCGCTTAAATTTAGTATCATACGGTACTATATTTAGTTTATTAGGAATGTTGTCATAGACATAAGCTATTTTTATACACTTTTTCTCAGATTACTTATTATAATTTTTATTTAATCCAATCATTCTACTAAAATACATATTTACTGTGCATCAAATATGCATTTCCAAAAATTAATATAATAATACATTTATTCTATTAATAGTTTATAAACAAAACAATTAAAAAAATATTTTTTCGAGAATTTTAAAAATATTTTGGAAATAAATTATAAAAAACTAAAAATCAGTTCAAGAAACTTCGCTTCACATAAATGTAAAGCATTATTTTAATCTTTTGTTTCTTCTGATAAAAATAATATTTGATACATTGTATTTGCGCAATGCGGTGCTCTGCATTGTTTGCATGGAATATTTAAACGAAACTCGCCTGTCAAATTATTCGACTTTCAAAAGTTTTAGAAAAATAATAGAAGCTATAAAAATTTAATTTCTTATTATGCGTTTTATTAAAAACGTATGTAGATATCGTAAAAAAATTATAAATGCTCAAACTGTTCATATTTTCGTATTAGAATTCAAAAAAAGATGGAAAATATACATCGTAAAAACAATGTGAAAACGTTTTTACGTCATTATTTATTATTTTAATTTTCACGTTTAATGGTTCGAGCATTAGTCCGACTGGCTTCTAATCGGCAATTACGAAACCTTACGAAATCGCAGTCCGCTCACTTCCCCGTAGGCGCGTGCAACTCATTAAAATATATTGGTCATATATTGATTATTAATATTAGGATATTAAAAAGAAAAATAATTTTTCACTTAAGAACTTATAAATAAATATAGAATATTTGTCTACAAATAGCATCAATCCTCCCTTTCAACACCCTCGCAAGTGTGAAAAACACGAGGGTAAATAATATAATCCATATTCACGGAAAGCGAGAAAATCGCCGTACTAGTCTCCCCCTCGCTTTAGCCGATATCCCTCGGAACTCGATAATAAGTCCATACATATACGTAAACTACGGAACAAAACAAAAGGAGGAAAAAAAGTAATTATGCGCGCGTGGGAGAGATGCGCAGTGAGCCGGTGCGCATCTTTTACGTTGGAAAAAACGCGTGCGATACGCACAGACTTCCTAACTTGTTGAAGATTCGTTCATAAATGCTGGGTCCTATAGAAGGTAGAGCCTGGCGCTGAGCCTATATTTAAAAAAAAATTTGATTTTTTAATTAATTTTGAGGATTTGGCTGAAAGACGGTTACTATAGTGCTGAGTAATCATAGGTCGTGGACAGAATCCCAATACCATTCAGTATGAATAAATAATTAAATTGAACGTATATTGAGTGGGTGGCGATTTGTCATTCTTGCACCATGTTACTGAAATATAGAAATAATTTAATAAAATCCAATCTATCGGCAACATTTTTTCATTTATAATAAATTTTCCAGCCACTCGGAAAACCTTCATAATCAACAATAAAAATCAATTTTAAAACCGAGCTTAAAGCTCGAACCTCAGCAAGCCACCCACACAGACTCGAAAAACTCGAAAAGCGCACGTGCTTAGTGCGCAGCCGCGCGCTCCTCTAATCGCACGCGACTACAGATCTATGCATGTGCGTCTTACTACACACTCCCCACAGCTCCTCCATATATACACACTCGCGCCCGTCATTTTTTCTCTCCCCCCACTCCTGTTTACTATATACAGCTCCCTCAGTGCGCTGCTGCTGCTGCTGCTGCTCTGCTGCTACTCGACAAAATCAGCTGGTGTGTGCTGTGTGTGCTTTTCAGACCTGCGCTTCTCTCTACCCTCTCGTCTCTCTCTCTCTCTCTCTCTCACTTTCAACTCGGATCAATTTTCCTGTGACCGTGAGGATGATCGAGCTCGGGCTATCCTGACCTAGCCTACGCTGGATAAACCTCGCCTTGTCCACGTACATAGAATAACGTAGCTTCTGCGTTCTGCTGGTACAACACAAGGCTTCAGGCTGCAGGCCACCGTTGAGGAAGAGCCGAGGAGTGCTGAGCAGCTGCTCTCTCCGAGCCTGATCTATGAGGAGCTAGTCAGAGGAGCTGCGCTTTTTTCTTCGGCCAGGGAGCGAGCTGCAAGGATCAGCGAGATGTCGGACATCAAGAGCCTCGAGCATCCGACGTTGAAGGTAAACAAATAGCTTGCGTGCTGGCTGCTGCTACTTTCCTTTGTGCGCTGCTGCTGACTCTCCGACTCTCCCCCACTAAGCTATCTCTCGCAGCTCTCACGTTTATTGTTGAACTTCCTATGCTCGGAGCACGCCCGTCTGTTTATTTCGGAGCTGCACTCGGGATTTTCTTTCTTTTCCTGGCTGACGAGGCTGATGAGCGCTTGAAGAGAGTGTAGATGGTGGATGGGGTTGGGTGGTGGGTTTTTTTTTTTTAGATGTGGCTGGGCTGATAGGCGAGGATGGGCTTTTGTGTTTACTTCTGGATGGGAGAGGCTGGGGCACGAAAACAAAGACTATCTTATCTGTAATTGATTGCGCTGATGAGGCGTGATAGTGGCTCACTATAACGCGATGTTTCAACAAACGCCAAGCGTTTGTGTTTTTTTGTGGGATGTTGTTTTTTTGTTTTTTTTTTTAGAGGTGGAGTGGAGGAGAATTTTTTTTGGAGCACTAGTTGTTTTTCACTGATAATTGCGATTTTTATTCGTTTTATGAGTCAGGCGTTTTACCTTTGATTGTATTGGTTTGTAATTGATGGTTTAGTTGATGGGTTGATTAAATGTAGGATTACATTCTGTTCTCCTTTTATTATTTGTTTTTTTTTAAGATCTTTGCTATGTTACCTTTTACTAAATTTTTAAGAAAAATTGAATAGAATTTTTGCAAAAAGAAACTTTCAAGATATTTTCTGAATATAATTAGAAATTCCTTTTATTTTACATTCTTACATGTTTTAACCTAAAAGTTTACATAATGCTACTTTTATTTGAAAAAAGTGCATATTGAAGAAATTTCTTGATGTAAGATATGTTTTTTGCCTATAAATAAGTGTGGATAACAAATCACAAAAAAATATAAGTTTTTTTAGCTAAAATAGTTGACCTCCTCGTAACCTCTTCCTCCTGTATTTAAAGTAGTAAATTATGTATACAACAGATCACTTTACTATATTTTATTCATCTTTAATCTGATTTTTACTAATTTACACTTTTAAAAAAAATAAATTTATTTCATTTACTATATTTAATTTGCAGGTGCCATATGAACTGTTGAATAAAAAGTTTCGTTCTGCACAAAAAACATTGGATCGAGAGGTGTCACATGTTCAGGCAGCAGCCAACGAATTTGAGAAAATAGGTTTAAGAAATGAAGGAAAAGGTGTCCCAACAGGTGAAATAACACGTTTGCTTGGTGGTGTGGTGGCCAAACTTCAAGTCCTGAAGAGAAAAGCACAGGAATCTATTGCCGAGGAGTTACAGGCTGGCATGGTTTGCAAACGAAGGATAGACCATTTGAAAGAACATGCTAATACGAGTCCAAGTGCAGTGAATCAATGGAGAAGACAGAGACTAGATCGCATGCTGGTAGAATATTTCCTTCGTAAAGGGTATTACAAAACTGCCATGAAGTTAGCAGATTCTAGTGATCTTAGAGATTTGACAAATATAGGTAAAATATTTTTTGTGCTACTCATAAAATATTATATTGATTTCTGTAAGTTTAAAGAACGTTTTAAAACGTTTTGAATTTACATGTTTTTAATATATTTTAGTTTTTTATATATAGTAAATGTTTAATTCAATTTCTAAAATTATATAAAAACAATAATACTTAGAATATTACAAAAAATCGTGCATATGTATATACATAAAAATTACAATTGTAATTATTTTTAAATTTCAGATGTTTTTATGGTTTCACGAGAAGTAGAAAAATCTTTAGCAAACCACGAAACGGCCAGGTGTTTAGGATGGTGTCACGACAATCGATCGAAATTACGAAAACTAGGCAGTACAATGGAATTTAATTTACGTGTTCAAGAATTCATCGAGCTTGTACGCGCGGACCGAAGGCTAGATGCCGTTAAACATGCACGAAAATGTTTTGCGAATTATGAAGATTATCAATTACAGGAAATACAAGCTTGCATGGGCCAACTGGCATTTCCAGCAGATCCACATCATAGTCCTTATAAAGATTTATTAGATGAAAAAAGGTTTGTTTTAAAGAATGTATCAATAAAATTTAAAATTGTTCAATGTTTCTCTTAGCATTTAAAATTCAAATCATAATGAATTTAAATTAAAATAAATTTAATACCTTTTCATAGTAAAATTCGCACTAATATTTAATACATAAAAAATGAATCTCAAAGAATATGTTGTCTTTATTTTTAATAAAAATTATTTCATATATTAAAAAATGCTAATCAATATATTACTTTTCAGATGGGACAGACTTATAGAACAATTCCGTCATGAAAATTACAGACTTTTCCAGTTGGCTAGTCAAAGCGTGTTTACGGTAGCGTTACAGGCTGGTCTATCAGCCCTTAAAACACCACAGTGTTATAGTGCAAATAAGGAAGGGAAAAATCCCAGTTGTCCAGTGTGCAATGAGACGCTCAATGAGCTGGCGACACCTTTGCCTTTCGCTCATTGCTCACAGTCGAGGCTGGTTTGTAGTATCAGTGGTAAAGCGCTCAATGAATATAATCAACCTATGATGATGCCAAATGGTTATGTTTACGGTGAAAAGGTAATATATTTTAACTTATATTTTAACAATATTTTATGTTAGGATATTTCAAAAATTTTTTATTAAAATTTACCGAAATTTTAATTAAAACTACTTAAAAACTACAATTAAATCAATATAAATGCTTTAACTGTTTAAAAAGAATATATATTTTTTATGCTTTTTTTATATATAATTTAACTAATAATTTTAATTTTCGTTCAGGCTCTGGAAAAAATGGCACAGGAAAATAATGGCACCGTTATTTGTCCAAAGACCAAAGAAGTATTCCCGTTTAAAAAAATCGAAAAAGTTTACGTCATGTAAGGTACTGGAGCACAAGTTGTATCATACACATTAGATTTAATTCTCTCTTATCTCACATTAGTTTAAGGATTTTTGATTATGTAGAATATCATTCATATTTACTTGTAAACATAATTGTAAAAAATTATCACATGAAAAATAAACTATATTTTCCAGAAAATAAGGAGTAGTAACGTTTTATCATTATAGGTTTGAAACAAAATTTTAATAATCTTTTTTTATAATCATTTATTTAACGTTTTTGTCTACTTGATAGAATGGAAATGGCATCAGAATACCATGTACATACTTATGCATCTTTGACTTGGAATTGAATTTTACAATGCTGAATGATACAAATTTATTTATGACGAACGCGCAATGATCTTTTCTTTTTTACAATAACATTTCGCTTTTTAAAATTTTATTTACTTATGTAATTAAAAAAAATCTAATCATCATTCTGTCACATAGTAAGCAGTAAAACAATTTTCTGGCTCTTTGGCGATGTTCTTCTAAAATGATAATTTAATTTCTAAACTAGATGAAATTAAAAATGGAACACATTTGTGACCTGATTGACATATAAAAATATTCCATCTATTCTAAATATCGGTGTTCGACGCTTTCGGTAAATTTGATCAAATTAAATTACATTTTTTTTACTGTTATCTCCAGAATTTATTGTCTGCATTGCTTATTGAGTAGGATTGTCCATCTATAAGGATGTTGGACTAAATTATGTTTTATGTAATGTCACCATATTAAACAAAAAGTATAAATTTCAATTATACCTATGTGAATAACATAAAATTAATTACATGAATTTTATTTGTATCATGATGTATACAGGACACAAATTAATAATTGATTAGGAAAATATAAATAAATCTGTATATTATAATACCGTAACAACAAAACTAACGGTATGTTTTCAAAAACCCTTTAAGATGAATGTTTCAGTCCTTGGCCACTTTAAGAATCGTTGACCAAGTGATCAATTTCACTACTTAACCGATATTTTGGTGCTAGTACCATTTATTAAGGTAATCAAGACTCAGAGTCCCGTAACGAGACCCATAACCATTAAAGAAAAGGTAGCCAAGGATTGGGACATTTACCTTAATTTGAATTTAATGATTTAACAAAAATTTTGTAATATCTGTATACATAATGTTAAATAAATAAATTTCATGTAAGATTCATACACTATTTGTGTAATTTCCGTAAAATTTTGACATTACTTTAAAATTTAAAAATTAACTGTGATAATACAGACAAATCGTATACACTGTATTTTTCCGAGCGATTTGGCAAACATTGACAAAAGGCTGAAACCGTATGACTCCGGCATAAGAGCGAGCAAAAGAGACTAACGGTTTCCTTGAACGAAAAAATCAATTAGAAAGCAGCGCTAGTGGTTAATTGCAGTGTTTGACCTGAATAGGCGGTCGTAATCTTTATTATTGATAGCCGATCGTCCTTGTATATTAAGAAATAGATAAAGTTCAGTGATAATGGAGAAATAGTATATGTAGTTGAAAGAGTCCTGATGAATAGTTAAGAAAAATGCTTAGAAAAAGTTTTTGATTTATCACTAGTGGATAATTTTTGTGAGTTTAGTGAGAAATGGTTAAAAGTTATACTGTTTTTCCTATTAGTGGAAAAAAAAATATTGAAAGACAATAAAATTTATTAGAAAACACATTGGAAAAAATTAAAATTATTCAATTTAAATTATGTCAATCGATTAATTATTAAAAAATCATTTACTGATTATTTTAATTATAATTTTTAAAAGTAAAATAATGACAAAAAATTATGTAATATGTATTTGGTGTATTTTTTCGATTTGAAAATTTTATCAATTTAATTCGAAGTTACATTTTTAAAATATAACTTAATACTTGCTATCGGGTGCGTTGCCGCACCCCTTGATATTTTTACATGATCATCAATTTCAACTATTTTGATAACTGCACACTTTAGACATAAGTCTATAGTTCGTTATTAATTCTTTAACATGCAATTTAAAATCAGAAAGAATGTTTAGAAAATAAAAGAAAATTCAAATATCTTACACGCTTATTTAAAAAAAAAAGAAATGCTAAAGAATATATATATATATAATAGTTAAAAAGAAGAACACTTCGAAAAACTTACGTTCTTACATTAATAGTTATAAAAATTAAAACTTTTAAGACAAAAAATCAACTAATTTGAATTAAAATTAATACCTTATCTCTACTATAGAAAAAAGACTTTACGTGATTGTCGAAGAGAAGCTGACTCCGATAGATAAATATATGTATATGTAGTCATTCATTTCATTTTGCAAAGTGAAAAGGTGTAAAAGTTTTGAGAGATGATTCGAAAATTTAAATAATAAAAAGTATGTCGTGCACTTGTACTATATATCGCGATTTTACGCATAACCGCAAACCGTTAAAACATTAATTATTAATAATAATTATAATAGTAGCAATAATATTTATAAAGATAAAAACGACGGTATAAAAATGTATTACAACAATAAGAATGGCTCCCTAAATTCCCTGCTATTCTCAACGGAACGCTAATAAGTCTATGGCAGCGCTGTACTTATAATTCATTTTTCTTAAAAACTGTCTGATGAATCAGAATTATAAAAGTTTTTCCTTTTGTTTCATTCATGGAAATGTACAAATTTATATTTTTCCCGGTAAGTCGTACTATACATGTGCTTAACAAGCGGCTGTTTAATATTATTTTCTTCATTAACATCGCTGGTTTTTTCATTTTCTCTCTCTCTCTCTCTCTTTCTTCAACGTATTTAAGGCTTTTTGGTCCAGCTGCTCTGATGTTCATCGAGTAAAAACTTTTTTCTCTTTATACGAAATTGAAAATCTGTACGTTAAGCAAAAAAATGCTGTAGCTCGTATCATTTAAAAAATTACTCTAATGATGTCTTAAAATTTATCTAAAATTGAGTGGAAAAAAGATATGCGGAATGATAACTAGTCTTTAATTATAAAAATTTACCCAATTTGATTAAAAAAGTGGGCATATGCTATAAATACAAAATGAACTATCGAATGATTATAATTGCGCAAGTCTTTTTTCCCCTCGTGATGGAAATTTCCATTTAATATCCGTACAGATTCTCAATAATATCTGCGACTGTTACAAGTTCAAATGGATAAGTTCGAAGACTCCAAAGTATCAGACTTATCATACTCATATCGTCATTCAACAACTCTATCATAACTTCAACAAATCGAGGCTGGTCAACGTAACATCGAGTTACGTGTTAATTTCTGCCACTGTACATACTTACTACACGACACACATTAAACGATTGCTAACTCGCGTTATGCCTACCTTCTCTCTTGTTTCAAATTCAATAGCTTTAAAAAATAACGACGTTATAAGTGAACAAGTATTTCTTTCATTCGAAGCTCGAGTTCAATGAGGTCGCGAAAGATCGTCGGACAGACTCCTTGGATCCCGCATCGCAGCTTCTCACAGTTCGTTCTCTGCCTCCTTCATTCGTGGCTTTTCTTTTTAGCCTTCTTGAGATCTATACACGTGCAAATACAAATAACGATGCGCTTGCTTTTTAGTTGACGCTCTTTATCGCGTAAGCCTTAATGATGATGGGCATCACATATGATGCCCCGACACCGGACAAGACGCCCGTTACCAGGAACGCTGCTCCAAACATGCCTGCCGTTGACGCATACTGTGGTTCTACCGTGCTGTAAAATCAATATAGTATATACGGTCAATAAGAAATTTTACAAACTAACTATACTTGTAAAATTTTCATAAATTTAATATTTTTCTTAAAGATTAATTTAATTTATATTAATTACACTTGTAAGATTCGTTGGATCCTAACAATATGAAAAATTATAAACAATTCGTAATTAGATACATCTCTTGAGAGTAAATAAAAGAAAATAAATAAAGTTTGTAAAATATTTAAAACTTTCTCTATTGTCTAAAGCAAAATTGAAAATTATGTATGTAGATCTAAATGTAATATTCATAAAAATAAAATTAGTTTTTACCTGGAGCAGTACATCATAGCGATCGAGGAGAAATAACCACTCGTTACGCCCATTGTTGCGCCTACCAGCAAGTAGAGCCAGTCGTTGTCAATAAATACATACAGACGTTCTTCGTAAGGTTCCATACCCTTTGGTACGTAGTTGCAGATCAGAAAGAGTGGTATGTACAATGCGCGCAACAAAATTGGAATTATAACAAATCTTTTGCTTGGCTGAAAAAAAAATATTTATTTTATAATGAATTCTTACATAATTATTTTAACATTAATATACAATTTATAAAATTTGTATGTTTATAATTTTTAAATTCTAAACTAGGATTATAGAAATTATATTATTTACTCAATTTTTAACATTAAAGAATCTCATCAAGTTATTGCTTTTGATTAGAAAAATAAGAGAACGACAAGATGTTTTTCAAATTCGGAAATTAGATATTTAAAATCTTAAACAAAATACTCTTAAGAAATTTATTTTAATTAAACTTTATAAAATACAGACTGTACAAGACTTGAGACTTTATAAATCTTATATTAAAATAAAGAAAAAAAAAAAAACAATATTCAACTTACCCATTGGAACAGTGAGGCGAGATAACTACCAATCATCGCAGTAACATTAAAAACCAAGAAACACATTACAGGGCCGTAGAATTCCTTAGTGATATAGAAATCTTTATCCGATTGTCCAATATTCATCTGAACGGCAGGGAAGACACACAGTGTGATGAAAAACACAAACCATATGTTGAAGCACTGCAGAGCGCACTGTTTGAATACTCGCCAGAGAGGGACGGGTGTGGAGGTTCTAGAACTATACTCAAGCTTCTTTTTCGCCTCTTTCTGGTTAAGATATTCGTGGTAACGATAGAATCGCTATAAAAGAAAAAAAATATATCATATCAAGAGTTGTACAGTACTGTATAAGTATACATTAGACTAATATGAATAACTTTTATTGTACTTACATTAATGGGAAGTGCAAAATATGTATCAAAACAAGCTAAAAGTACAAAAAGTGCTGTTATGAAGTAGTAAATGGCGGATGTTCGTGCATTTGGTGCCAAATACAACGTAAGAATGTTTATGAGAGATGTAAACGTCCCACTCAGGTTCTGGAAAAAATAATACAAATTGTTCGTCAGGTTTTAATAATATAGAAATAAATTTATTTTAATTACTGAATCATCGTAAAATACTTTTTTAAACTGTAAGAATATTGTAAAATAACATTTTATAAACTTACCGAGCCTAAAACCACTGCGCCAGTGTATTTTCCGGGTAGCTTTGCTGCCATACCAAATACTGAATTCTGATAAATACCATTAGCGGCTAAAAAGCAATATAAATTTTAATATAAATAAATGAAATCAATGCAGTAATGAAATCGAGAGAGTTATTAATTCATATACGCACTATTTAATATAACAATGGAGACTATTGTCACCCAGAAGAATGCGTCAGGCCAAGCAGAAGTATCTGTCATTGCCAATACGACAGTGAATACGAATACAAGAACTTGTACGAAAATTCCCCATACTATACGCGTAGTTAAGTTGCCTCTGAAAAAAGATACGTTTAAATTATATATTAGTGTTAAAACTTCAGAAAATAAATTATGGATACTTTTGATAAACTCACCCTAGAGGTAAAAATATGTTCAACCAATTGAACAAGACGTTAGGAATCTGAGCAGAAAATCCAATATATGGTATAAAGTTTTCGGTGTAAGGTGATGGAACACCTGTGTAGTTTTGCGACAATTTGTAATCCGTGAAATACTGCAGTATGAAAAATAAGAATTTATTATTTATAAAACTTGATCTATTGATATAATAATATAATATGCTCTACAAAATTATATTTTATGGCTGAAAGAGATACTTTCATCGCGAAGCATTGATTACATTTTTAATCGCGATTGCACATGATAAAATCTGTACGATAAAAAACTCATTATTCAGATTTAAAAATCTTGAATTTATGTAGATTAAGTATTAAAAATATCTAAAACAATGAATATAATAAAACTCTAGAAAAATCTTTTCGCAGAAATAAATCATTCAACGAGTTATATAAAGAACAATACCATAAAAGAAAATATTTTTCAACGTTAAAACGCATCCGGCACTCAAAGCCTGGGAAAACTACAGTTTCTACGAAAACAATAATGTTTATAGACAAATAGTTCTAAAGCATTGGGAGTGACTCTTCATATTTTTTCCTTTCAATCAATCATCGTTTTAAAATAATTTTTCGGCGGGAAAGTATTAACAAATATTGGCTATTGTACAGATAAGAGATACTTACGTTCGCAGCATTTATAAACATGTTCCAAGGCATCAAGGCGCCAATGCCGTGCAGTATCATTATAAACAGCACGATGTTTAATCTGCGGAGGCGAAAAACAGTACGGTTAGATATATTGGCCATGAGAGTAATGAACGAAAGTGATGCGTCACATTGTTTTGTTGGGGGAGTGATTTTGAAGAGGAATATTGCTTTGAGAGTGCAATCGTCCTAAATTTAAAGGTCGTTTTTGATTTATTGCAGCTTTAGATAAAAGAGGACTGTAAAATTTGAACTAGATCTGTCTGTGCATAGAGCATATATTTATACAATGCGTTATTTATTGTAGATAATGTTATCTGTATTAATATTTACTTTGTATTTTTATTAAAGTAAATATTTTCAATGTTATTCTGAACAATCTTCCAGAAATAATAAATCTTATTTCTTAAGCTTTTAATTAGGATCCTGTACTTATCTATTTAATCTGTAAATAATATTAACGCAATTTTTTCCTAACTTGATTGAAAAGTTTTCGCTTCGTTTGTACAGGTGAATTGTCTTAATTATAAGACATTCACGTTACGAATCAACGTCTTCGTCTTCGTTCTTGAATTTATATCGGCTTTTTCGATCGGTCTATTTATTTTATTTGACATACTTCTGTATAGTAATTAAGGCAGTGTGAAATCCAGTTTGTTTCCGTCAAATATTGAAACACATTTTTTGCGCGATTTTGATTTTAATTAAAATACTTTTTGGTTCGTTATATATTTTTAATGAAAAACTATAAATCAAAGAAAAAACTGAGTTCCTGCAGTTGTCTGCAACAATAGCGGATTCATACTGCCTCGAATAAAGATTTTTATTTAAAAACCTTTGCCCTTTGCTACAGCATTCAGCATCAAAATTCTCGCAAACCTTCGTCAAAAAACAATTACTCACTATCACAAACCATCTATTCCCCCACTCGCAAATAATCTCCCAGCAACCCTGACCTGAAAGCCATAACTGCATTCTTCAAAACATCCGCCCGTCCGAAATTTAACAGCCCAAACAGATCGTAAAACCTCCCCGCCATATTGTACCTCTCTCATCTCCTATCTCAAACCCCTCAAACCCATCCCGATCGCTCAGCTCGAAAAACACCCCGGAAAACCAAAAATCCTCACTAAAAAAAACCATAAAAATTTACCTATCCCTCGGGGGATTCAGCTCAAGATCCGCCTGGTCCATGGTGACGCCTTTGAAGTTGAGCTCGTCCTCGGGTCTATTGGTCCCCTCCCATCCGGGCGACAGCCGAACTGGTTCTGCACCTTGAAAGAATTTCGGAGATCTAGTATAGAACGGCTTAAACGTCGTGTCAATGTATGCGTGAGTATACAAGAGGAATATGCTACGCGTGTGTGTATGTACATATAGAGTTATGGAAGAAGCTCGCGGCGCGCATCGTTATAATTTATGCCGGAGCATGTGCGCGAAGAGCCCGGCTGGATGAACGAAGTCAAAGGCGACGAGAACAATCGTGCACGCATTTTCATGGAAATTCACTTTGAATATATTTTTTTTTACCGTATATATAGAGCGCGAGCTTTGATAGCGAGTTGTTTATTGTGATGCGGATGGTTTTTTTTATTTTATGCATGGGGTTGTTATTTTTGGCGCTTTCATTTTAATGCAGTCTTTTATTCAAGATTTTCAGGTGGAGAATAAATTAACAGCCGGCTTGGAGTATATCATTGATTATGCGCTGCGCGGCCCTGACAATTGCCGTTCGAGCCGCGAAACGATCGAGGAGAAAAAAAGCTCGGTGTCGCGTGAAAAAATCAATAACTTTTGTATTATGCGCAGCTAGCCGGGGAATCGGGGCGTTTTTGCGTCGAAAATCGCGAGCTATATCGGCGAACGCTGCAGATATGCGAGCGCGTGCCGTCAATAACATTTTTCAAACGTGCGTATACGCAATTATTTTCTCGTCAAACGGAAAGCCGAGCGGGTCAGCGATATTGAACTAGCGGCTATCTTAATTACCAAGGCGCGTGGAAGATAGGCCGGAAATTATGTGATTATTGGGAGATGAAAGTTTTGGGGCTTTATTGAGATGAGTTTCTTAATGGGTAGTGATAACGAAATTTCCATTGTAGATAATTATGTGTAAACTTTGGAATTTTTGCTTGTTTTTGGGTAGAGGATTGATATGCGCGGTGAATGGAATTGAAGGTGTTATCGAGTAGTTGATTAGTTGGAAATTATTGCTGAAGTCGAATGGAAAGTATCACTTTTGTTAATAGAATTTTTAGGATTCGAAAAAGTGAAAATAAGTTGATAGAATTTTGAGAAAGTTTAAAATATCTTCGATTAATATTTATTTCTTAGAACATAATTTTTTATTATAAACTTGCTCACCATTTATTTTCTTTTGTTTCATTATTTTAAACAGAATTTATTAAAATAAAAAAATTTAAAAAAAATTTTAAAATATCGATTATGAATCTTTCCCTAAACTTTTTAACGAACATCAATTTTATCTTCTGGTTCCCATTACACAACATATTCTACGAACTATTTCCGGCTGTAAGCTACTTTATAATCATCTCTTCAGATAAAAATCCGCCGTATACATGCATATAGGCGCATTCGAAACACTTCATAATGAAGCTAAACTAAGCCGTTGATTATTGAGCACATAACACGCCGCGTCCGTACAAGAGCCGAGCTAATTCGTATCAATTTATAAATTTAATCCATTCAATGAGCCCGTCAAGTCCGGCTGGATGTGATTTTTAGCAAGCTCTAAAGAGTTTCAAGGAACGATCGAGCCCAAGTGCTCTTGTTCAAACGTCTTGGGAAAGAATTGAATGGATTGTGAGAATCCTTTTGTGGAGAGATGAGTGGTATTCTGAAAATATACATCTTTTTCGGTAGAAGAAAATAAGATAAATTAATATTTTTTAGTATGTAATCATAATATGACATTGCTGAAATTATGACAAATTTTCAATTAATAGAGATGAGTGCACCTCTGCAATTAGTCATATTTCTACGCGCAACAATAGATATCGATGTGTTTGTCTGTTGCGATTGTTAGAAAAAGTATATTGTGATTTCAAAAGTGAGAATTTATTTCTTTTTCATTGAATTCTATTTTAATATAAAAAAATATTCACGGTAAAGTTACGAGGTGATACTATTTTTTCCGTAAACAGCGCCTGTTTCCTTTTCTTGAATAAAAGACTTATTACATTAAAGCGGTTATTTTAATCTTTAGCGAGCACGTGTTTTCTTTTCTCTTAAACTTTTGTTCTGGTTATAAATATCTTTTTCCCGTTTAACGAACGGATGAAGAAAATTTTATTCCAACATGATCCCGATGTGAGCTTTTATGATTTCCATTTGTAATTCATGCATAAACTTCTATTTTAAGATGAGTGAAGATGCTTTTTAATAACGTATGATAGGCAGTGGAGTGCTCCAATGTGGATAAAAAGTTTTAACAATAATAAGGATTTTAAAATATAACTGTAGGATTTTTTAAAAATATTTTCATGTCTCAGAGTAATATTTTTTTAATATTTAAGTTTATTAAAAATATATTCTTAAAAAAATTTTTGTTATGTCGTTTTAGGTCGAATTTTCGTGTGCTTAAAAACTTCAGTAGTAAGACGTTTCATTCAAATTTGAGCACTTCACCATTACTATATTTAGCGTACTGATATTTTTTTTTAGTTGACTGATAAAAATAAACCAATTACCGTATTCGTCTGGGGTTTTAAAGGTATTATAGCGCAATAATGCTTGTCTTTCTGGAAAATACGATATTAACGTTTAAAAACAATTTAACTTCATTTCATAAAACATGTCATTTAATATTTAAACCGCATTAGTGGGAATTTCATCGTTTTATCACATTTAAGCTGCCTTAACGTTAGAATACTACCTTTTAAATATTAAATTTTATGACTAAAAATTATCGTAAGATTATTTCACATGTGTTATTCACATAAAAATTAGCGTAAAATTTGCGTTAAAACAAAGGAAAAGGTTAACAATATCCTAAAAAGTACTTTTCTCGCATAGATCTACTTAAAATTCTCTTCAAATTCTGCCGTTACAAGTAAACTTATTATCAAAGCTTGATTAGATTGCTACTCTAAAGCTGACGAGAGTGTATAAGATTTGAAGTATTTCTTCTCTATCTAAATAAAATAAGCACTCTAGCCTAAACCGTAATCACATTAACTTCTAATATCTATCTCAATCATACATAAAACTCCTATTAACACTCTAAAATACTTCTCCAAAGTTCAACCACACCAACCGCATCAATCACTCATTATCAAAAAAAAATCACCCCCCCGCTCCCCTTAAAAAACCATTACGTAACAAGGCAGCATGACGTGTAAATAAAATCGATTAAACCCAAACGAAATCAAGATCTCGATAAGCCCTCCATCAAAATCCAGCTTCAAACGTCTCCACCCCGTCGGCGCATCTGCTGCTGAATGCTCCACATATATATCCAAGTCCGTCCACGCGGGGGCCGGCTAAATTGTACAAAGCCTCGCCGCCACTGATTTCCCGCTTTCACGCGCGTAGACCCTCAATTTCCCCGTCGCACGCTCGCATTCCCTGTATATACACATGACGAGCGCGTTACTCATCGGGGAATGCGCGCCGCGCCTCGAATTAACGGCGGGTTTTGCATTTTTTTTTAAACCAAATTTTCCGCTCGCCGTTATCGGGGGATGATTTATGGACTTTTGTCGGAGACGGGATTTTCGGTTTTATCGGCGTGAATAAGAGACAGACGCGCACTGGATACGTACTGTTGGTTATCCTTTGCCCGACGCGATGGAGAGGAGAGTAAGTAAATAGTGGAAACGTAACCGAACGCGCGGGGAGAGATAAGATAAGGGCCGTTGAGATGCACGCGTTTGTCGTTGGAGTGATTTACATGCTGGGCGGCGGGTAATTATTGTTGCCGTTTTTTTTTTGTTTTTCTTGCTGCTGGGAAGGTAGTGTTGTTTTTTTTTGTTTTAAGTGGAGTAGTTGGGACGGGGGCGATTGAATATCGATTTATAACAGTTTTATAACTCTTTTATTATATCAGTGCGATCGCGATAGCTTTGAAGATAGAGGATTTTCGTTTTTTTTTTAATTCGACAATGGGAGTGTAATAAATAATTTACGTTGCAGTCCGAGCGTGTTTTTGATTGAATTAAGGCGTTTTTTTGTATTCCATCGAAAATCGATCGGTATTTACTCGTGCAGAAAGTCGGAAAGAGCGCGCGTGCGATGAAAAAAATAAAGATTCTAATACAGTTACTGAATGGTTAAATGCACACTAGTGGATCGGAACGTCACAAATAGGGCATAAAAATTACGGAGGCGTATACAGAGGGACACTGTATATACAATGGAAAGAGTCTATGAAGCAGCAAGAGAGTTAAAGAGAGTACAATGAACTTTGCCAAGCACCGTATACCCTAGCTACAGATGTATACATAAATTGGAAGCGATAGAAGCAACAATTTGATTGCGAGCATTGGTTACTGACTCATATTTCTTCCCTCGAGTTGAGAAGAGTCGATTGGCTAAATAAAATTATGAAACATAAAGCAGCAGATAGAGACGTATAAATAGAAGCGTGCAACTGCAGTGTTTGATTCGTATTCTAGGGGTGAACTAAAATATTAAGGACATTAGATCAACGAATTAGGAGCAGAGTTCACAAGTCATGGTAGTCAAGGATATTATTAATTGTTAGATAAGACTGAATAGAGTGATTTTGTTCTGTAAGTGTGTGAAAAAAATAAGAAAAAATTTTGAAAAATGCACAACTGGCTCATTAGTTGATCTAATGTTAAATTATATTTATTTATAAATATAACTAATTGTTTTAAATACTTTGCAATCTTAATGTAATAATTTGATAAAAAATAAAAGCAAGAGATAATCAATTCAACTTATAATGCACTTGTTTAAATATTAATAAAATATTATATAGCATATATAAATAAATCACATTAATATTGCAGAGTATTCCAAACATTTATTTTTCAAGTGAGACATGCCCAAACTTCAATGACTAATAGCACAGATCTGATCTAAAAGAAGTATGCTACATTAGAAAAATAAGCCAACAGGCTATAAGAAAGATGATTCACTGCATCAACATAAAAACATTATCAACTACATAACTCAAATACCACACAGTGTTAAAAGCCACAGCATCAGCAGCAGTCTCACTTAAAATTACCAGGAGAAACGTCTTCTCGGACACTTATAGACACAGCCTCTTACAAATCACTGTACCACTTATACCGACTATTCAAAAAATAAGAAAAAAAAAAGAAGATAGACAAGAGAGCAGGCAGGGTCTGCTCCAAAACAGCAAGCTCCTTCCTTGGACAGGCAGTCTGGGCGATGGGCAGCCAGCCAGGAGAGGTCAACAAAAGGGACAAAAAGCAAAGAGAGGTCTCTCTCTCTCTCCAAGGAATCCGCAGAGCTCTCTTGCACTGCTTTCTCGCGCCTGCAGAGAAAATAGCAGTCCAGTGGCTCTCTCCCTCCATGGAGCCACCTGGAAAGGAGAGACGAGCTGGCCAAACCTGTATAGCACGCGGGAGCGCGCGAGAGGCGAAAACCATAAAAAAAAAAGAAAAAAAAAATAACAGAGCAGAGGCTGCGCGTGTGCATGCGTGTCGCTGTCTGCGTGTAGTCTTCTCACCCTTGCTCGGGACGATGCGCGTCCCGTTCGAGCCGTCGCCCTTCAGGAGCGTCTGCTCCTCCGGCCCCGGGCCGAATTCCTTCTTCGTGTAGCTGCCTGCCATCTCCTCGTACATTCGTCCACTTCTCGCGGCTTCTTCTTCCGAAAAATCAAAGAGCACGCGCCTTGATTACACACTCGGACGCCTTTGGCTTGTATGTATATATCAGTGCCGCCGCTCTATGCACATTCCCGACGCACTCTTACACACTCACGGACACTCGAGTTCCTCTTCTTTCTTCTTCTTTAACTTCTTCTCGTATTGCTTTCAGGCGCGCGTGGGCCGTCGCGCGCGCTACACCATCTTCCTCTTGTATAGTACTCGGCGAGAGCTACTGCAGCACTCCGACGGGGCTTTTCTAGGTTAGGTCACCGTCCCTCCGAGAGACGACAGAGAGGGAGCCGAGGCTGTCCGTCGTGTGCCGCGCGCGCCGAGCAATGCGCTTGGAAAATGTAAAAATGAGCGCGCGCGCCGCGCGCCCCACCGATATTATGTTAAATTACGACGTGCATTGCGCACGCTCCGAGCGCTCCGCCTACTACTATTCTGCTCCCTCTTCAGCAAGCCGGACACTTCTCTCGTTTCTTTTTTTTCTTTCTATCTCTCTCGTTCCCGCTCTCGTGTCGTTACGGCCACGTGCGCCGTTATATGAGGCTGTATTGTGTTTCAAGCTGCTGAGCTTCCAGTTTTTTTGTTGCTTGCTGTTTTTTGGATTGGAAAGCAAATTTTTTTTTACTGCTTCGACTCGATGCAGCTAGAGATAGAGGCGGCCGAGTATTTTTAGAGCAGGCGAGAATTTGAGCCCGAAGCTTGAGGGACTGATGAATCGAGAGCCGATGATTTCATGCGTCGCGTGTATAATTAATTTTGTTATTGTTGCGGGTCTCTGTGCTGTGACGGGAATTTTTTATTATTGGCTGTGATTAAACGGCCGAGTAGTTAGGTTTTTAATTCTGATTTAGACGTGATTTAATATAAGTTACGAAATTGATTTTTGTTTTCGTTGAAATCTGGATAATTGATTATTTATAATAAGTAGTATTGCTTGTAGCTGGATATGTTGAATTTTGTAATTTTAATAATTCATTTTACATATTTTCAGAAATAAAAAATTTACGTGGAAAAATTGAGCAATGCATTAGAAGTGTTAATTGTATGCAATAGGGTCATGCATAAAATATGTTTCAATGAGCTGCATGTACTGTGCATGATTATATATACGTAATATTCTAGCAGAAAAGGTAAGCAAATGCTTGAAAGTGTCACATTACACATTTGAAAACTGCTTGAAGTATTAAAGAAAAATTTGCCTTGAATCAAACTAAAATAAATTTTGTTCAATAAAAAAAAGATGCAAACTAATTTATGTAATTTTATATTTGCAAAATTATACCTTTAAATAATAATAAAATATAAATATAGATGAGAAAGTAACTATGATAAAAAAAAGTTTCAAGAAAACATTGGTTAAAAATGTTTTCTATTCAAAGCTTTTTGCAACTTAAAGTAAATGAATTTTAATTTTTGCATTTACAATTTCTAATAAGTACAAGTTTTAAGAAACTTGTTATGTTAATTTCTAAGGAAGTTTCAGATAAAAAATGTAATTACACTTATTAACATGGTAAAAAAATTATACATTTGCAAAGCTTCTTTTGCAATTAACAGGTTTACTGCAATATAGTGTATGTATGAGTCAAAATGTTTTTAATTAGAAAACAACACATATAATATAAAATATAAGATATAATATCACTTTTATTCTTTAAAATACTAATAAATTGAAAAAAGTCTAGTTTTGAGAATAGTTTTGAAATTTATTAGATTTTTTATTATTAAATGAAAATAGTTTAAATAATTATAATTAAATTTATAAATTTATATGTAAATAATTTATTGAAAATTATCCAAAGTATTTTTTTCTTTTAATATAAAAAAATGCCAGTCAAATGATTTTTGTAAGTTGGATTTTGCAATTATAAAATATGAAAAATGTTATATTTATAGGAGAAAATTATTTGATGACGTAAATTCAATTTATTTGATAAAAAACTTACTAAAGCACCATACAAATTTCATTTAAATTCAATGTAAAAAACTATCACAGATGTTTTATATTGATGAATTATATTTCACCAAGTTTCAGTTTGGTATTGTCCATTTTTTTCCATTGTTCTTATAAAATTTTCAGCGGCATCTTGATCCATGTTACCACAGGTTTTAGCAATATTTACAAATTCTTCTCTAACAGCATTAGGCATATTTTTACAACTTCCTGCTAGGTAAATATTTCCACCCTTTTGTAAGAAATCCCAACAAAGATTACTTTGTTGTCGAATTCTATGTTGTACATATCTGTGAATTTAAAAAAATGTATAAATTGTAATTAAACTTTTATAAAGAAAATAAAAAAAGAATCTTGATTATAAAATCAATCTTTTTTAATTGAAGTAACTTAATGAATAGATTTAACTTAGTGATTATAGCAGATATTTATGAAAGATAAATTAATTTTGTGTGATTATTTTTATTACTTTAGTTATCAGAAATTAAATGCAAAGAAGATACAAAGTTATGATAAGTATTTTTATACTACTACATGTAAATTTTTATACTACTTATTACAGAAAAATAGATAAGATAAGATGACTTACATTTTATCAGGTTGATCTCTGGAAAAGGCACAAAATACTTTCAAATTGTATTTATTAGTAAGCATGCGAAAATCTTCTTCGCAATGATAATCACTTTTTTCATTTCTACAACCAAAGAAAACAATGCAAGAACTAAGATCCCCATCAACTACAGCTTTTTCTAGCAATAATGATCTGAATGGGGCAATTCCAGTTCCTGGTCCAATAAAAATCATAGGTTTCTTAAAATCAAATTTAAAGGTTCCTTTTTGAATCCAAAATACAGCTTTGTCTCCTGGTTTCAAAGTTGCTAACCAATTTGAACAAAGACCAATTCTTGGTTCAAATAATTTAGTTTTATATTTAACAACAGCAACTAGTAAATGTACTTCATCCTTGGTGTACTTTGAACTTGAAGCTATACTAAAAGCTCTTGGTTTTATTGGAGACATAACTTCACAAAGTAATTTAACATTAAGTTTACTTGTTGTATTAGGAAAATCATTTAAAACTTCTACAATATTTCTCCTTGGTCTATTTACATAATTAAAAAGTTCTTCTTGACCCGATGCTGTCGTAAATTCAAACAGCTTTTCTTTTTCAAGTTCATTTTCACTAATTAGTGCTAAAGTATGCATAGTTGATCTCTTTGGCTTAAAATTCAAGTCCCAATATTGTTGTGCGATTTGCCTCAAGGTTAATTTTGGTTCTAAAGCAATTGGCAACCTTATTTCTTTTTCTAATATTTGAATCACCATATCTGGATGAATATCTACACCATTACTAGTTAAAACGTTAAAAAATTTATCTACTTGTTCATCAGAATTTTTAGCTTTAATATATACAATATCTCCAGGTGCATAATGTACCTCTGGAATTTTGAACTTGATCAGTCTTACATCTTGAAAATGATCACTCGAAGTAGTCCTGATATTTTCTGCGATTAATCCAACAATAAGTTTAGTATTTTTTTCAGCTTCATATAGATAAATATCTTTTTTAGAATCATCTAGTATGGATTGATCTTTGATAATATTTACTTGAAACCTTTCTACGATTTCATGCTCTCCAAGAACACTTTTAGTAGATATATGAAATTGCTGACATATTTGATTAAATAGATCTTCCAACCAGGGACCAAAGACACCATCAATTCCCAAGTCATGCTGATCATCAGCCAAACCAATCGGCACTAATTCAGAAGCACCAAGCTGTATTAGTCTTTTATTTAATTTTTTAGCAGCAAAATTAAATTTTTCAAATGAACTATCTCCTAATCCTAGTACAGAGAATGCAAGATTACTCAAGAGATTTGTTGGAAGGCTTTTGCGCAGAAGAAACTTCCAAAAATTTTTCATGTTTAGAGGAGTGTCTCCCTGACCTGCCGTGGCAACTACAAAAATTATTACTCTTTCTGTGGCCAATTGTTCAATGTTGTAATCATCCATTGCATCAACACTACTTTTAAGACCATTTCTGAAAAATATATAACAATTTTAAAATATTCCTTGTAACTGAAATTTTTTAAGCTAATACTTTATTAAAATAGTAGTACATAACAAATTTCTTTGCTTTTAAAAATTATCATTAATGCTTAATGTATAATACTCTCAGGCGCCACATATATAACAACAAATAGCAACAAACTAAAAAGTCAAACCTTTTGGAGCGCTTCCAAATCTGCTCTGCAATATCGTGAGCAGTTCCGGTTTCACTGCCATAGAGAATAGTAATGTTTGGCTCTATCATCTTTGTTAGATTAAAACTCAACTTTTAAGTTTCAAAATTCCTCAGTTCTCTCAATTTGTGTACGAGTATGAGTTGTGCTTTTCAAGAGTTCCTAACCAGTGCCTATACCTGATGCTCAGTAGATAATGGTGTGATGTAACACATCGAGTGAATGAATCGTACATCAGACTGTTGCTTTGTTCTCCTGCAAGATAAAAGCAAAGTCAATACAGCATTGTAAGTATTTATTTGTTTTTAAGAAGGGGAGATATCTAAAGCCGCGAATAAATTGAATTAATCAAATACTCAAACAAGAGTTTATTTTAAACCTAGGATACAAATAAAAAGAAATTTGTACACAAAACAATACTAAATATTTCTCAATACTAGGAACACTAATTCCAACTTTTGGCAGTACACATATATGAATTTTTCAGTGAAGTCTCATAAAACTCATAAAGATTTACTCGACTTTACTCTAAAAATAACCAAAGCAAAAACATAACAAACAGCTCAAAAATTTTCATCTCTAGAAAGCAACGTGAGTGTCCGTCGCGTATCGACATCCATCAGCGGCGCTCACGAAAATCGGCGGCTATCTTTCATTGTTAAATGTCAAGGGTAAATGTCTAGGCCAGAGCCCATTTGGCTTTTGGCCCGCGATTATTTATAAAGAAAAAAATAGCAGTATATAATCCCCAACTTTCTCACGCATACACTTCACCTGCAAAACTGTCTCTCTCCTAAAGCTCTCCTCATATTCGCACCAGCCTTTTTCTTCTAACCATTAGTCGATCTCCTCTCCTTTCCTCTTCGCGAAAAAAAATGTCTCCTCTTCTCGAAATTTCAACAAGAAAAAATAGCCGTCGAGCAGCGGATGTGACATCGATGCGTAATATAACCTCTAATTACACCAGGCATCAAAGCACGCACGTGTCTTTCCTCGATTTGACAGCCGAGCGCCCACACACATAACTCCGAAGATTTTGCAGTCTGCTTCGCTAGATGAGAGCGCGTTTCGGGTGAATCATCCCCGCACGGTGCTTTTTTGAAGTTTTTTGCCTCTTCGAGGAATCCGGCTCCTTTTTCACGGAAGAGACCATTCATTGGTCACGTGCGCCGTTTCGGAGCTAAGGTTAAGTTGGCAGCAGTGAGTTTGAAACTGGGATGTATTTTTGTTTTGCTGTCCGAGCGAATCGGCGATTATTGGAGTATCGGTTTATCGACATTTGTTATAAAAATTGCATCAGCGCGGTAGTGTTTACGTAATGAGCTAGCCACTGCTTGGCTACATTGTTGGATTGTAGAATTGCGAAATTCGATGTTTTTTTAAGAACAATATTTGTGGAGTTGGTCCAAAAAGTTTTTTCGGATGGGTAGAGTTTATGCGCTCGGTTGACGGCTGTTTATGGTGAGTAGCTGGAAGAGAGTAATTGATTGTAGGAATTGTGGAGATGTAGGTTACTCGCGGAGCGTGAAATGAAAATTGTAGGTATTTATATAAGTATATAGACATGTATTTATTTACATTGGTAATCTACGTAATTTGTCATAATTTTCCAGAATGCCTCCTAGGTTTTAAGAATAGAAAGCAAACTACATAAACAAACTTGCAGGTGAAACAAAATAACTGTCATTCACAAATTCGAAACCTGCAAATCTCTCAAAACCTCAACAATCTAACGTAAAAAACAAAAACAAAATTTCGAACACTCCAAAAACATCTCACCTCTCCCCATAAAAAAACTAACCATCACCCCTTCTCTTATATTTCCAGGCAAAACCAGCCCATCGGGAAAAACCATCTCAGCCATGCCGAACGCACCATCGCTCGCCTCTTTAACGACCGCGCACTGATAAAACAGCTCTCTCCATATCAGCTCGTCTCAAGCTACATTAACAAACCCACCGCCGCGCGCTGCTGGGGAACTGGCAGTACTGCTATCCTCGCGGCTCTGCTGCTGCGAGAGTGTGTGTATGAGTGCGCGCTCGGCTGGCCGCTGCTCTCGTCGTCCGTAATACTTAAAATCGCGCTGCGCGTTACGATTTCAGTTCCATCTTAGCGCGCTCGCGCGCAGCCAGTCCTTGGGTATCTCTCTCTCTCTCTCCTCCATAAACAGTGCGCGGATCTACATCCCGAGAGATGCGAGTTTTCCTTGGAATAAGCAGCAGAAGTAGCGCGACGATGACGAGGAGCAGCGGCAGCAGCAGCAGCAGCAGCACGTCGTAGTAGAGAGAGAGAGAGAGAGTTGAGAGAGCAAGTGTGTTGTATCTGTGTAGATGTGATTGCGTGTGTATTTACACACACGCGAGCTTTATTGTGTATACTTGGAGAGAGGAGAGAGAAAGAGCAAGACGGACGAGCGCGAAAAGGTATCCGGGAGCGACTGCGCGCACTGTATACGTTTAGGTATATATATATACGTAGCTGTATAACTATACGTGCATGTCTATAGGTGTGTGTGTATAACTGTGTTATATAGAATAGATGCGCGCGAGTCGGAGAGAGATAGAGGGACTGCGTGAGAGAGCGCGCGCGCGCGGGCGATCGAGCGAGGAGAGAGAGAGAGAGAGAAGAAAGCGACCTGGAGCTCGCGTCCGAGCACTGTTTTTTTTCTTCTCTCCTTCGACGTATAGCCGACGAAGAAGAGAGAGAGAGCCAGTGAGTCCGCCGTTATCCACGGCTCTGTGTTTATAGCTGTTGCTCTCGGGGATGATGTAGTGCGCGGCTGATCTGGCGCCCGCGCGCGCGCTGACTTCCACGACTCTTGTGTCCGAGTATACAGTGTGTCTCTGTCTCTCTCACGTCCCTGTCTGTTTTTTTTTTCGCGACCCTCGCTGTGTATACCGTCTCTTCGATCGTGGCTTTTGCTAAACGCTGTCTCTTTTGGCTCGAGCGAGCTGGGTAATTGTGCATAGTTATAGACGTGTGGGAGCAGCGTAGGTACGCGCCTCTTGTGTATGTGCGTGTGGGTATATGTGCATTCGCGAGGAGAGACATTGACGTGCGAGTGTGTGCGCACGGGCCTGTGTGAGCGAGATGTCGACTTTGTGCCTGTGTGAAAGTGTATGTATACACGGAGCTGCAGATGGGCTGGCTATGTGTACGAGGAGGGAAAAACGGAAGGGTATAACGGGGTAAAAACAGAAGCCTGGGATTGTGATTTGCGAGGGCTCGATGGGGGGGCTTGATTATGGGATGAGTTATGCTCTGGAACTGGATGGTTAGAGAGAGAGAGACGGTGCTGGATTTTGTGGGTTGACAGTGCCAAGTGTTTGTGGGTGTAACGAGTGCGTACTGCTGCTTTGTGGATGATTAATTTGAGGATTTTTGAGGGGTACGATTGAGAGCTTTTTTATTAACATCTTGACTGGCTAATGGCAAGCTTTCAATTGTGTCTTTGTTGAATTGTGCATTTGTAAAATGAGCGACAGCCATTTGTCTTTGAACGTATTATAATTCAATGTCAAGTGCTTGGTCAGATAAAGCTAAAATTGTTTAAAGTATAACTATGTTGGTTGAAAGTACAGTTTGAAAAAACAGAATTTTTGATTTACGTTGGTAGAGTCCAGTTACTTTATACCATTGCTTAAGATTAAACAGTTATGTATGAATTGCTTATAACTGCATTTCATTATGTTTTGCTTTAATAATTCATGAATTCTAATTGCATATATATAATATAATGCTCAATAAAAAGGAGATTTATGCTACATTTTATTTTTTTAACAATTAGTTTGAAATTTAATAACATTGTTGTAATTGATTGTATTTATCATTTTACTAATTAATCATGTTATTTATTAGTTTCTTAAAATGCTAATTACTAAGCTACTAAATTTTTGTTAGTTTTAAGTTTTTTAAAAGTTTAGTAATCTTAATATAAGTAACTTTGCTTTACAGTGGATACACGAGGATAGCAGTTTACCACTTTGCCTTGAGCGCAAGACCACGAAGAGCAAGGACTTCTCGCTTGGATGGAACCTGCTTGTGCGTAACAGCTTATCATAGATTGTGAGACTTTGATCTTTCACACTAGGTACATCAACCTTTAATAACTGCGTAATTTTTCTTTAGTTTTCTCTCTTTTTTATTCTTATTTTGAAATTTTAATCTATATAAATAATTTATTGTACTGGAATAACTCATAGATATGAAAAACAAAAGTTTAATTTTATAAATAACATTTGTCAATAAGAATTAACCTTTTATCTTTTTAAAAAGGTTAGATGTTTTTTAAACTTCTTTTTTTGACAGGCTTAGGATTAAATTACTTGTGGATGATTCATATATTTTTTCAGTGCTTTAGAATTAAAAAAATTGTTCAAATAACAGTTGAATTATTTCTTCCATATTTAAATATATAAACACAATTACCTTGCCATAAAATTATTTAATTATTAAAATTAGATTTACAAAAATGTGTTGATTAAATTTAATAAACTAATTTATCATTTCAAGTTTATTATTTAGTATGTTCTTATAATTCTTATTGTTATTGTCTGTTCCAGCTAGGCAGCTGCTGATATACAGTAAAAACAGTCAGCACCACCATGATCTCGATAAAGATAACTATTCCATGATGCAAGTCCTATTACATAACAAACGTAAGATTCAAGTACTCCTAATAGAAAAACTTTGGCCAAAGTTTTTATGGTTTCGAATAAGCCAAGATCTTTTAAAACCAAAAGGAAAAACATAATAAATTTTTATATATCAAGTCAAATCTAGAAATTACATCTATAATCTGAGGGTTGCTTCGAAATAAATCGGGCAACTTGAGGGTAAGAAAAAATATAATTAATGATTTCTATTTTAATGCTTAAATATTATCTAGTTAAAATTTGTTATAAGTGTTGTTTTTTGTTATAAGTATTAACTAGTTAAAATTGCATTTAAACAAAAAATTTATACAAATTTTTTCATCTTAATTTTAATATATTATTTTTCTATAAATGTAGGCTATAGATATAACGTGGCACACTAAACTATCTGTTATTCAGAGAAAATGAATAGTCGCATTGGTGAGACAGAGTCAAAATGGACCTGCGAATACTGCACTTATGAGAACTGGCCATCATCATTGAAATGTACAATGTGCAGGGGTGCAAAACCCCTCTTAGGAGAAGATATTTATCGGTTACGGGACCCAAGCCCACAAAGATCTGGCTCAAATGTTGCTTCAGGCCCAGTACCTCCAGCTAGTGATTCATACAATTTAGGTAAATTTTTAAGTTGTTAAACAAATTCTTTTCTATACTTATTTTTTTATTATTTTTCCCATATGACCTAAAATAATCAAAAGCTTTGATCCAATAAGGAAAATAATGCTCAAAACTGTGTAAAGTTCAACCTTTTATTTACAGATTTAAACTTTGAATTAAGAAACAAATAAAGAAATTATGTTTTTTATACTCTACAACACAGTACCTTTTAAATAAATCTTTATTTTGTAATAATTGAACAATATTCAACTACAAATATTTTTACAAAAAAATTTTTACAAAAAAATATTCTAATTTATAACAGCAATTAATGTTTTATTACAAGTGAAAAAAAATCTCAGATATGTGTAACTTATTATACTATTATCAAGTTTATACAAGTCTACACTACATTCCAGGGAGAGTTAAAAAAAGCGTAATAAAAGTTAATGGAATAGTTTGTGAAAGTTAATCTCTATAATGCCGTCTTGATACATACATACTACCAACATCATCTGTTACTGCTTGCAAATTCTATAAATACTTCCCATATTACTTTTTTTTTTTAACTTTTACTGCGTTTTTCCTAACTTTCTCGGAAAATATGTGGGTAATTACTTTTCAAGTAGTAAAGTATTTGTTACTTCCTTTTAAATTAGTATTATTCTTCTGTAGTAATTTATTAAAATAAAGTTTATTAAAAATATTGTCTAAAATTATTTTCATTCTGAACTTTGCAGGTTCGCAAAATTACAGTCAGAATGTTCCATCGGCCGGAAAATGGTACTGTGAAGCATGTACCTATCTCAACTATCAGAATGCGACTCGTTGCACGCAATGCTCGATCAGACGATCTCCAACTACGACTTCAGTGACGGCCACGACGCCCCAACACAATCAGTCGATAAATTCGGTGGCTTCGAATCTCCACGAACACTTGGCGCCACTTAGACTCGGTGACCCACCGCCTCCTGCTACGAATTCTCAGTGCAATGCACCAGTGGTATATTCAATTGATAATTATTTTATTTTTATAAAGATATGAAATAGAAAAAGTATACTCATTAAAAGTATTATTTATACATTCAAACAGGTAAATATGAATCTGAATCCGGAGAGGTGTCCATCAGCTAACAGTGGTCCTGAAAAGTGGTCCTGTCAAGCGTGTACTTATGAGAACTGGCCCAAGTCGGTCAAGTGTGTGATGTGTGGCCATCAGAGGGAAAGGGAACGGGGCCGTGATAAGTCAACAACACAGAACTCAAGCCTGATATTGCCGAGTCCCGAAAGGGATTTGCACCACAATCATCCTCAGCGGGGCCTACCCTCGCCGCCTCACACGCCTTACATACATCAAGCGCAGCGTGACGAGAATTTGGCGATAGCTAGGCGGTAAGCAATAATGTTATATTACACAGTACGTTAAATACCCATTTTATAAAAAAATTATAATTTTTTGTAAAATTTATTCTTTATAAACTTGGAACGATCCTTATATATGCAAATTTACTTTAACGCGTGAAAGATCACCGTAGAATTATGTATACCATGACCCAGAGTATCATAGTACTATGTAACGTTCATTTCATCACGTATTTAAAGGCATTTACATATGTATGAAGCATATAAAGAATTATTAATTGAAAGTACCTTTGATTTATTCATTCTGATTTGAATTGTTCAACTTCAAATAATTAATTCAGAATGACATTTGTGTTAATATGGATTTGGTTTATGTATGGATTACAGGAGTTCTCACAGGTATGATGGCAGAAACGATAGTCTTCCTACACCGCAATCTCCTAATAATTGCGACTACGAGCGCAGGCTCAAGCAGTTGAGGCGTCATACGGATTGGTGCTGGTTGAACGCTTGTCTCGGCATTGTCGAAGGCGACAATGCGCCCGTCGAGGCGTACCTCGCCAGCGGCGGTGATCCCGCCCGTCAATTAACGCATTCCGAGGTTTTACTACTCAACAGAAGCAGTGCTTTTGATGTAGGACACACCCTAGTTCATTTAGCTATTAGGTGAGTCTTTTTAAGGCATTACAATAAAAAAATCAACGTGTTAGAATGATCGATTCGGTATTATAAGAAAAGAGAATTATTTAGCATAATAAAGAAAAAGTAAAAAGATCAAAATCTTTTAAGTACAAGTAATAAAAATAATCTTCTTTAGTAAGAAAATAAAAAATGAATGTTTTCAGTAGAAATGATTGTCCAATTACTGTCCAATTACTTTGTATGTTTTTCAATATATTTCTTTTTCAATTAATGTTACTTTCATACTCTAAATAGTACATTAATTAGATAGGATTTCTCTGGAATAAAATAATTACACTTCTCATGTGTACTCTTTTGTATAACAAAACTAGAAACAACTCTTTAAATCTCGTAATAATCTTATTTTTAAATCTTGCCTACAATTCATCAAAATAAAAAAAAAAAAATAATTTCTATCAAATCTATTGATCAAAAAATCTTTCAAATCTAACAATTCATTACAAAAGCTTTTGAGGTCAAATCGCCAAGAAAAATAAACACTTTGAGTATCCTCGATATTTTTCGAAGTTCGATAATACATTTCTCCACGTTCTTGTCTTTGGAATACCCTATAAAACAAAAATTACAGCGGAAACGACTTTTCTTTCTCGGCCGCGCTGCGCAATTATTTATACATTCGGCCCCCAAGGTTCTCTCTCGCGTCGCGATAATTTCTTTGGAAAACCTCCAAAAATGCACGTCCGACTACTCGGCGCGCTGCGCTTCTATGTCCGCCTGTCTCTCTCGCTCTCTTTCGCTACTCACGCGCGCTCGGAGAAAGAAGAATCGAGGCATTGACCTAGAAAGTCCGCGTTCCCCTCCTTGCCGTTACTCTGTGTATCTCCTGCCAAAACAGCTCGATGAATGGGATTTTCTTCTTCTCTTTAGGGAATTCAGAATCATCAGCCGGCCGTGTCATATCTATTTATTTAGGTCAGCGTGGCTGATTGCCCTTAATTCAAAGAATTTTAGTTTATTAACGGAAAATCAATTAGAGCGTCGAATCAGTCGTTGTAATATGAATTGTTTAAACAAATTTTAGCGATAAATTTCAAATATTTATGGGATTATTTAAACATTATTAATGATATAGTATTCTTCATTATTATTTATGCAGAAGCACGTGTTTGAATTTGAATCATTACTCAATTTAGATATTTATTCCCTGGAGCTTTGGTTGCTTCACGTCTAGAAGCTATTTTAAATCATGCAGAATAATTAATTATAGTCAGCTGATTCATTTGTATATAATCAACGTGTATCGTTAATGCATTGATAGACAAAAATAGGGGGAGCCACAAAAATAAAGCATAATTTAAAAAATATTTTCGTTTAAGCCCATTTTCAAAATTGTTATATATACATTAATTTTAATCTAAAATTACAAATATACTACAAGAAAGCAGAATTGTTTTATCTAATCATTATTTTCGATTGTCATGCAGGTTTCAACGGGAGGACATCCTGGCGACCCTGCTGTCGCAGATCGAGGGTTCGGGCTCTGGCATCAAGAGGGTGCCAAGCTACGTGGCGCCCGATCTAGCCGCCCAGATTCGCCGGCACGTCACCAACAGCATACGCATGCGGAAAGGCTCCTTTCCTTGCTACTTTGTCACTGACATGGCGACCTTCGCTCTGCCCGCCGAGGTAAAAAAGTTTGAACTTAAAATTTTCAATTTGCTTGCGTAAATTATGGCGTTACGCAATCGTTTACCAAGTGGCATTGGGAGTTAATAGTAAGAAATCATTATTACAGTTTTTAATAGCTTGTCCTAATGTCGTGAGAAACTTGCTCATTATTATGAATCACGTTTTGTCAATGAAGTTAAAAATACATTTTTATCGGCTAATGTTTATGTAAAACTTTGTTGCTTCTTTTATTGTTATCTAAGATTAGCATTTAACAATATTTTGTACTTAAGGTCGAAGATCTGCCGAGCATCGTGCAAGAACAGATGTTGGAGGAATTGCTGGATCGGGAGGCACAGCAGCAGCTGGAGGGCGGCGGCGGTGAGCCCCCCGCGCTCAACTGGTCTCTTGAAATCACCGAGAGACTAGGCAGCCGGCTGCATGCGCTCTGGAACAGATCAGCAGGTGACTGCCTCCTCGACTCCGTTATGCAGGCCACGTGGGGCGTCTTCGACCGTGATAATGCGCTAAGGCGGGCGCTCGCTGACACGCTTCAGCAGGCGGGTCAATTGTGAGTTGATTACTGAAATAATTTTGTTTTACTAGTTTGTTTTTCTATTGAATTCGGAAAACGGAATAGTGTTTTTTTAGTTGATGAACTTTTAGTATAAGAACTTATTAGCATTTTGTCTCTAGTATGATTTTTGACTATTTCTTGTTTTAATATTTATTCAATAATATTATATGAAATTCAAATTGAATTTTTCAGTTTTTATCCTCGTTGGCGAGAATACGAGGCATCGCAGGCTTCCAGAATGTTAGACTTTACTCTCGAAGAAACTCAGTGGCAAGAGGACTGGGAAAATTTGTTAGCGACGGCCGCCCAACCCGGAAGTGCACTAGAGCAGCTACACGTTTTTGCTTTGGCTCACATACTGAGACGACCAATTATTGTTTATGGAGTTAAATACGTCAAAAGCTTCCGCGGAGAAGATATCGGTAAGATATTGTAATTAGATACATTTTTAAGTATTTGATACATTTTCGGAATTAAAAATGAATGGAATGATTTCTTTGTTTATTTGCTAATTGATATTAAATTATTGCTTTTTATTTATAGGTTACGCCAGATTTGAAGGAGTGTATCTACCTCTACTGTGGGAACCCTCTTTCTGCATTCGTTCGCCAATAGCCTTGGGCTACACGCGCGGTCACTTTACGGCCCTCGTGCCAATTGAGCCCTACTCTTCGTCTCGAATTCCCGCTCTCGCTTCGCATCATGGTGGTGTGAATGTCGTGGGCGGTGGCAACAGTCCGATCCAGCAACTCCAGATGCAAACAACCTTCATGCCTCTTATGGATCGCGACCGCAAGCTTCTACCCATTCACTTTCTTAGCCCTGAAGAGATGGGCCGCGAAGAGACAATACTGAAGCAGTGGCTCGATGTCTGCACGACCGAGGGTGGCATCCTTGTAGCCCAACAGAAGCTACACAAGAGGCCGCTCCTCGTCGCTCAGATGGTCGAGGAGTGGCTCAATCATTATAGAAGATTAGCGTGAGTAGTAAAGAGGACAAAGGTTACTATGCTACGTATTTATCGAGGGTGGTCCATGAGTTTTTTTGAAGAGCCAAGGCTCTAGGGAACTTTTTTTATAGATTTTGTTACGTTAATTTGAAAAGATATATATATTATTAAAATAAGCAAAATTTAAAAGTTTTTTTTCTGCATGTTGAGAATGTTAAGCGAAATCGTTGAATATATATGTATTATAAATACTGGAGAAATATTTGTACAACAATATTAATTAAGAATAAATAAAAATTTTGAGGTCAATAATAACATACATGTAAAGAAAATCTTTTAATTTGCTAAAACACAGTATATTTACAAACATTCATAAATTAACATTTCTTTTCAAAATCTTACAAACTAGGGATTTGCTCTTTTTAAAACTTGAGACTACCCCATAATTGTGTAGGGTTATAGTACTAATCAATGACTATTGGTAACAAATTTAGTTTTAAATTAATGGATTAATATTTTAAAATAAAAAATATGAAAATTAAATATTTAGCTTAAAAAAAAAAAATAAATAAATAAAATTTTTATCGTTTCTTATGTAAAAACTTTTATCTTTTTTAATTTTAGACAAATTGAGTATAATACATGTGTAGTCATTTATTAATCATTCACCCTATACAAACAACTGTAGATGTTTTTATAATAAAAAAATCTTTGTTATTTGCAGTCAGATGAACGAAGCACCATTCTCGAGGACAGTTGCTCTGCAAGATTATAGTAGTGATGGCGACACCGAGGACGAGTAACGTATTAGTGCAAAGCAGAAGAGAAAAATAAATATTTCAATTGATTAACGAGCCAACACGGATGAATGCCTATTTGCAAATCTTTTCTCCTACATTTTTTTTGTTCGATGCGTAAACAGAAAGCGTTAATATCAAGATTAGCACATATTATAATAAGTCGCCAAAACAAAAACATCTTAAATGTGTGCGCATGGAGGTTCGGTTTTCGATTACTGAATGTTCAAATATTGATAAGAAAATGTTAAAAGTTTATTCAGCGACTTGCTTCACCAAACCTTCAATTCTTTTGTCATTTGAATTGAATAGCTAATATTTCTGGAAAGAATTCTGAAGCTTCAACAACATTTTAAATATAAATAAAGATTCTGCCCGAGGAAGATCATTTTCATTTTTGAAAAGCAATAAGAACTGCAAATTTATAATAAAAGATTTCATATTTTTTCAGTTCTTTGTATTAATAATCAAAACAAAATGACTTTCTTCGTTAGGAATTTATATGTGTATTTAAAATATTGGAAGATGATTACTTGTTTTTATCATGTATGTAGAAAAAGTTTAAAGCGCTGCTCAAGCAGGGTTTTGAAATCCATGAGTCGCTTAGTGAGCGGCTAGATAAACTTTTCGAATCATCAAGGATTCGTACGATTAGTCGTATATTGAATAATTTCAGATGATAATAATCTTATTTATTAACTTTTTAAACCCGCGTGTTACGCAGTGTTTTTGCGAGAGAAAGTGAGAGAAAGATTTCTTATTTTTTGCTTCATGTAGTGTAGATAAAGAGAAAGCTTAGAATTAAACAAAGTAATTTAACGGTTGAGGTTGAGAAAAATTTGAATTCCATTAGGGATGCCGCCGGTGCTGCTAAAAATAATAATTAAATGAACTATAACGCAAGATTTGCAAATCAATTACTATTAACGCAGTAGGCGTTTCTCTTAATCCGTGGTGAGCTTGAGTCCTGTGTATTCCTCACACACTGTCCGTTTTGCCGGATCGAGCCAGCGAGTAAGAGAAGTTTCATTGTTAACCAATAGCTAAATTTATCGTACGGAAGATGTAGAGGCTTAAAGGGATGTAGTAAGAATTTCTTTTTTCATCTACGTCAAATCCAGACGATGTAAATTTTTGTCCAGAGATATGTTCGCCGAGAAAAAATTTTGATCTTTCTATCAGTGAATATTTTTTCGCTGTTTAATTGTAGGATAAAAATTTAGTACTTTAAACAACAAATTTTTTTTGAAGCATCACAAATTTTATTTATATTAAAAAATTATTTATTTCATTTAATAATGTATATTTTTTATATGTATAGTCAGCGAATAGATATTTATTGGATTTACGAAGATTTTTTCTCTCAGTGCGATCGTAAAGATTTAGCCTCTCCTTTTCTCGACTCCAAAATCTTAAATGATGTATTATCATTACTGGTTCTCATTGCGAATTCAACTTCTTGTTGTAAGCGCTCCTTGTTAAATTAGCTTTTAAACAAACAAACAAAAAAAAACTGCAAAAATCGCAAACAACGATGCCGTTCTTAACGGCGCAAAGCGAAGTATTTATGAAAGATAAAAAAATTAATGCTTTTCAAAGCACTTCCGTCTAATTATATTCAGTACTGCAAAAGATTCAAAGAAATTATTTAAGAAAAAAAGTAATAATACCAGAAGGGCGCAACTAAGGAGTTGCAAACCCTAGTATGAACTAGCTTAAAAAAAAAGAAAAACTTTTATGAAAACAAAAGTTCTTAACGATTCGTACTTGTATAGAAGAAAAAGTAATGCAGAGTAAGGGAAGGGTACGTGTTTTACAATTAAATAATCGCTCGGTTAAACGATTAAACCCTAATCAAAAGAGTACAAAAAAAAAAATCAAGATGGAGTCCCTTTGTTTACGACGTTGTTACTTGTACCCCGCTTACATTTTAGTCTTTGTTTCTACATAAAGTTGAGTCACGACGCTTATCCAATTTTAATACATGTAGCTCTATTCAGTCTTTGTTCTTTTTCTGTATACACTAAAGACGTGGGTACTCTCTGTCACTTTGGAAAACATATTTTGTGTTTAATTATGCTGATTATAATGATTCATAGTTGTATGAAACATGTAAAGGGATAAAAGGATTAGATTTTTTATTTTATTTATGAATTCAAATACAAAAAAAAAATTTAAAAATGTTTTTTTCAACGTAATTTTCACTTTTACGATTTTTTAGCACGCTTATATGCACGGTATGTAATAATGAATGGTGATTGTATACTATTAAAATACATTATTTATTACGTTGTCGGAGTAAATGTATAAATACTTAATTCTGATTTTAAATAAAGTCAGTATCAAATAAAATGAAAGTGTTATTTCAAAATGACAGCATGGAGCCACACGTTATTTAATAGATTACAAATTATAAATATATTAAAATATATCTGTAACAATCGAATAACAATGAAAGTCCTCCAAAAATGATGCGAAGTAGTCCGCTGTCGTGCCTCGACTGAAAAAAAATCAACTCTAACGTAGTTTCTAGTCCCTTAGCACTATTATCGTTTTTTTTTTTTTTTCAATCACACGATTGTGATGTTACGGTGTAATTCAAATAGGTGAGAGGGGAAGAGCAGAAGGGGAAGAAGGGAAGTTGAAAAATGAAAAATAAAAAGTATATACATATATTATATTATAGAAAAGAAAAAAATTAATAGCGATATGATGTCGAAAATGTATGTTCTGAACGGAAGGAGAGAAAATCGGAGAAACAAGACACGTCCTCTCTTCTGTTTTTTTGTTCTCTTTGAATGTCAGTCACACTTTTTTAGTTCGTGTAAAAACAAAACAAGAAAACTACGATATGTAGCGTTATTAACATGCCTTGCACGCTGTGGTAATTTTTTGCTGGTGAAAAGAAAAGAAAATTAAGAAGCGAGCGATTATTATTATCGAGTGGCAGCGAAGAGCCGTGAAATATAATTAAGATAACGAATAACAAAAAAAGAAGAAAAAAAATTATTGTCCGGTTTATTAAGTGTTTTTCGCGCGCGCCCGCGTTTGCCACGCGTTTTTTTTGTCTGGCAAACGATACATGTGCGACAATTATAAAGAGGTTTTAATGAAGTCGAGTGGGTGAAAGAAGGAGAGAGAATAAAGTAAGAAAAAAAAAATTTAATGGAGAAATGAAAAAAAGCAAATAGAAGTCTATATTAATATAGAAATATATGAAATGGATTATATTGAATAATATATCGATGTAAAATAATTCTGAAGGACAATTGAATGATTTATTAATTATTAATTATTACTACTACAAATATATCGTCGTACTACTATGGCCATTGCCACAACCACGTGATAAAAATACAAACGAGAGAATAAAAATCATAAATATTTAAGTGGAAACCTCGAAGAAGACACCAGAGTGTGATGTTTCAAACAATGGCAGCCAATGAGTTTAACAAAATGAAAACAAACCACTCAAAGAATGTTAATTTTTCTTTATGTATAGTTAAAAAATAAGAAGAAATGATAAAGTGAAAAGTGGTGACAAGTGGTTTACAATTAATTATAACATAAGTCACTATAGTTTTTCCGGGCCACTTAATTTTCACTGAATAAAATCATTTTTGAATTCGTTTAAAATCCATCGAGAGTTTCGTCTTCTTAACATGAATTCTCCTATCCTTAAATCACAATGTGATTGCCCTTGTGAGAATCGGATATTAGTATTATTTGGTTAAAGAAATTTGTTTTATTTTACGTTTTCTTTAGGGTCGAATCATCGTGAAGTCCAAAATGTTTTTAAATTATACATATATTTTTTCTCGCCTCTTAGTGAAAAGTTGTTTATAATTTTTATTTTTTAAAGCTTGTACTTAAGTTTTTTTCTTTAAGAGTATCGAAAGTATATAAATTAAAAAAACTATGCTTTTATTATTTGATGTTGAATAATTTTATGTAACTCTGCGAAAGAAATTCCGCAATAAATAATGATATTATAAATATTACCCTTTTTAAATATGTTTTATTTCTTTTTTAGAATATGAAGATATCTAGAGAATCGATTTAAAATAGTTAAAAATTACATATTTGTAAAAGACAGTATTTTTATCTACTTGTAAATATATTTGGATTAAAATAATTGCTCTAATAAACCATTTATAATTATTTTAATAGATATTGTTTTATTATTAAAATAAAATAAGTTGGTTCAATAAAGCAACCGTTTTGATTCAATTTTATTTATAAATAATGGTTATTGTAAATTATATTAATATTTTTACCTTTTTATGTTTTATTGTACTTTAAATTATCTCTCTTAACTTAATAAATTTGTACACAAACTTGTATGTCATGTTAATTTTCTATTTTTGTTTTTGCACAAGTTTGGTTACAAAAAAATTAATTTAAATTAAGTATTTAATAACTGAACACTAACAATAATGACACTTTTATAAAATGCATTGCAAATTTAACGCTTTAATAAGAAAATATTCTTTTTTGTTTTACTCTTCTCTTACATATGTAACTTCTGCTTATCCTAAAAATTAATCCTCAACTTTCCTAAAATTTACCTTCCCAAACCAAATCCAGTCGCAATCCCAACTAATAACGCAGCTCACCATCTACAACAATCAACTCAAAAACAATCACAATCCTCTCTAAAGAAATTCAAAACTCCAAAAGCTCCCGCGCTAAGCCGCCATCTTGCAAGCTCTCGCGAGGCGCGCAGAGCGCTCGAAATCGAAATATCCAAGCGCTGACATATACATATACACAACACCCACCTAGCCGTTCTTGCTCACGGGGCCACTCGCGCGAGTGACATCCATGTGTCTCAAGAGAGAGAGAGGCTTGCAGTCCGCCCTGTACCTTAACACGCCAGTGGCTCGCTTTGTTTGAAATTTTATTTATTTACAAAGCCTCCCGCGGGGCTTGCTAGCTTGCGTCTGAACAAGTTTGCACTGCCGGTGCACTGCAGGACTGTAGATGTACGGAGGCGTTCGGGGAAAAATATGACGGTTGCGGATGCTGCACTTTGTTGCCGTTTGGTACGTTGGATTTTGTTTTATAACATTGTTTATTTGTGCGATGAGTAATTGGGAATTTAGAACGCGGATGGTTTTTGGGTTTGTATGTGCAGTTGGAAGTTCTGAGCTTTTTTCTTTTTTATTTTCGATTACTGCCTTATAGTTTCTGATCCTAACCCCATTCCTTCGATTTTCCTGTAAAGTTTTTTGAATCATTTTGCTTTGGAAGGTATTCTGGAGCTTTTTCTTCGTAATTCATTCCCCATCATCCCAGTTTTCTTGTCTTATCCGGCTCCTAGTGCAAGAAGTGGACTTTTTATTGTGGGGAGTGCACAGTATTTTTGAGGAAAGTTTTTCTCTAATCATTTTATTGCGATGAATTATTTTGTAAAAGTTTGTTTCAATTTAAGTGACTTATTTTTCGTGAGTTAACTCGTGTTGGAGTTAGCACGTGTTAAAACGCGTTAAAACGAATTTTTAGTTCAAAAATTACATTTAAGGAATATTGTTTGTTCCTGTTTATTTCTGGGGTTAAGACATTTTCTAGACATTAATACTTTTATATTAACTTAATAGATGGACATATTCAAATTTGAGTGATTTTCGCGGGTTCAGCCATTTTGGCTACTGGTGAATAATTAAAGCGGAAATAGTTTTTGCAAATATAAGTAACTGCTAATAACTGTTAATGAAACGTTCTATTTAAGCCATAAGTAACAAAGCTTTTTCGCAGATTTCAGCCCTTATTTATAATTACTAACAATTATTAATAGTTATTGACAATTATTAGCAGTTTTGTTTGTAATTTTATAGTTATTTACATTATTTATTTTTCTGCTAGGGAACTCGTATATAAGAATATAAATTCAAAACAATTAATATGGAAATCGTTCGATTTCCTCATAACGGAATTTTCACTGAAATTTAAAAACTTTGATGGTATTTCGTGATTCATAGAAAGCTTAGTCATATTTGAGAGCAATTGGATATATGGCCTGGAGCTGATAACACTTTAAGAAGAAAAAAGAGCGCGAACGTGCCATTCGAGTACTCGACTATATTCTTGCAGCGGGCTTGGCCAGCGAAACGTTCCCGATATTTTCTTCACTGGCTTTTGTTTCGAATTTTATTGTTGCTGGCTTGACGGTTCGTCGCAGTATCAGGACCAAAAAGACTGAAGTTTGAATGCTGTTTGAACGTGAATGGAACTTGAAAGGATTGTTGGAAAAATGCAACTGATTTGAGTAATTTAAGGTTTGAATCTGATTTCTTGGTAAGAAATGTCTTTCTGTTTACTAGAATTTCATTATTCACATGTTTATAGATAATTGTTGGAAATATTAAATATGAAGCCAAGTTTGTACTTTGTATTGGGTAGCTGATTGAACAGCTGATTTGAGGTCATCTGGAAATAGTTCCAGAAAGTTATGATGATTTATGCTAAAAATGGTGAAATAGGTTGACCACACATACACAGCATTTTCTTTGATTCAAGAATGCGACTGAAATTCGCAAAAACAGTTGTTATTATCATTGTGGTGATCAATGTCTTAATTTGGTTCAAATTATGGACAATATTTGCAGCAAATCAGTCGCACTCTTTATTGGAAGGTGGAACAACATCAGAGATTCCTCAGAAGCTTCATCGTCGACTGGCTCGCTTGGTCACAGTTGTGATAAGGCAGTTCGAGAGTTTCGAAAATGATATAGCAAGCACTGTCAGATTTATTTTAAATTCTTTTCCTACTATGACAGTAGTAATTGTTTGCGATGAGTTTTTGTATCCACCACTAGAACTTGACTTCACAAATGAGAGTTTAAAGAATGTTCAGCTTATTAATCTACAACCAAGCTTTAATAAGTCATTAGATGAACGAAATCCTTTGTCTTATGTTCATACTAAATTTGTTGCTTTTTTACCTGATGCAACAAGATTGATAACAAAACAAACACTTCAGGTTTGCTATTTTTATATTTTAATTTTTTAAATAATAATTAAGTTTTTAATCAATTTTTATTGGTGATACACACAGGAAGCAGTAAATCAGGCAGCAAAATTAGGAGTTGTTTCAGTACCAGTAGGTAAAAGTTCCTTGAGCTGTCTTGGTATTAAACTGAAGGTTAAAGAATGGAGCATACGTTTTACAAAGACAAATGGTATAGAATGTGATTCTGTACTAGGAAAACATGTTACGATTATGGATGTTAAATTACTAAGAAGATTATCGGATCCATTTTTAATGCCATTTACGGATGCTCTGTATTTACAAACAACAGCACTTGGAATGAAGGTATTGAATTATTAAAAATTTTTAAAAAATATTTTGTTATTTGCATTTTATTGTTCTGCTTATAAAATTTTTATTTATAACATTCAGCATGTGGTTTAATTTCATTGCTTTTATTTTTTTAATTTTATAGCAGTAAATACATTTTTGATTAAATTGTAATTTATTGAAACTAATATAAAATTAGCTGAACCATTATCATACTAAATCACTATATATAGAGATCTATACACAGAGTGAAGTAGTAATTCCTACAAAGGTAAAAGAGTTTGCCTGAGACCAGATATAAAATTAAATGTAGTTAAAACTAAAACTGAATCTAAAAACCAACAAGATGTTAAATTCCATATTAGGATAAATATTTATCTTCTTAGAGAAAACAATTATTAAAAACTTTTTAATATAACAAGTTTGTCCTAATCTAATTTTTAAGTCTAATTTTAATGTTTAAGACGAAGTGAAAGGGTGAGGATAGAAATCTACACAGAATATTATACGGGAACCCAAAAATTCTAATGTAAATATTCATTAGACAAGTTGGAAAAAATTTTTTTCTAAAGATTGTATGTTTTACTAGAAGCTAACGTTGTCTGTTTTTTCAGAAAAGATCCACTAACAAGGAGAGTTTCTCAGATGCGGGTCACGGATCTTACTGAAACTTTTTCAGGGTCTTCTTTGGCCAAAATAAGGAGACCCGTGTCTCAGGGTTTTTTTTAATAGGCCTTAAAACTCAAGTTATAAATTATTTTAGTATTATAATCTAGTATTTTTTAAAAAAATATCTTACACGCA
>UELX01000597.1:0-69149 GCA_900480035.1 Eupelmus urozonus | reverse complement strand
TCTATAAATGGTCACTTTTGCCTCTCATTTTAGGTATCAAAAAGCGCGAAAATCGTGCTTGTGTTACAAAAAAGTATAAATTGATTGATATTTTTAAAATATTCTCTAAAGCATAATTAACAGCTTTTAATATTCTTATTAAAATATTAAGTAACTTGTTTTCTTCTTCCGTAATGGATCCAATAAAGAAACTTATTTCGGAAAAATAACTCTTCAAATATTCGCTACAACGAATATACCCTAATAATAAAAACAGAAATATAAAAATTTTAAGGCTTACCAAAATTAAAACTTCAACTTACTTGAAATTCTCCCAACGCTCTCGCATCACTCGCTTTCTAGCCTCGCTGTACAGCCAAAATCACCTCCGGGGGCCAAGAATAAAGAATCCGAGGGCGAGACCGACACTCTCCTGTTTTGATGCCTCCTCCGCCTGTCCTAAACGCCCGTGCGTCCCATTCTCAAAGCGCGCAATAAACTTTTGTTTTTACACTTTTTTAATGAGCGCCATAAAAACGCGCCCGGAGAATTTCGGCTGGCTGGCCGACCCCCTCGCTCGTTTTTTCGTAACCCGAGGCTAAAATTCCAGCGCGTCGCTTCAAAACCAGCCCGAATTTTCGGCTAAGTACGTTTTCTTGTAGAGCGCGGCTAATTGAGGCTTCTCCGTCGAGCTTGAAAAATATTTTTACGGCGCAGACTCTGCGCGTCACCTATTACCCGCAATTTCAAAGCCCCCCGATAAATCAAAACGATCGCAAAACGCAACTCGAGCCGTGCTACAATCCAACACCAAAACATCTTCCAAACTCAAGAGTTCACGTATAACCACACATCTCCGGTAAACAATAAGAAGAGAGAAAAAGACTGCATCTCGCTCTCCCCGTATTACCTAATTTAATTACGCCTGAGAAAATTCGCGGCGCGGTGCCGTATTAATAAAGCGTCCGCGCGTCCGAAAAAGCAAAAAGTATCAAGCCTCCCCGATTTCTTCCTAATGGAATACATCCTCCGCGCTGGCTTTCGTCAATCGGCGAGGCCCCCCTCGCCGGATAATGGCTTTTGCTGCACGCACGCGCGAGGCCGGCGCTCTCTGCTCCTTAATTACCGACTTTTTAACGATCCTCCCCTGTAATTTACGAGCTGCGCGCGCGCGCGCTGCTCTCTTTCTCTGTGTGTGCCTGCCCTTCGCTCGCTCGTCATCATCTTGGCTGCTGCTGCTTCTTTTGAGGTGGCACGCCGCAGATTTCTGCCGTGTTGCTTCTTTTTTGGGGGAGGGCTTTGTGAGAGAGAGCTGCGCTCGGGGAAAAAGTAGCCGCGTGTAGGCTGCGGATAAGATCGCGGACACGTGTTTTTGAGAGATGCACAGGTGTACGTGAGGTTTTGGTTTGGGTTTGTGATGCGGGATTTAATGAATTTGAGAGTCGGAATCTTGACGGGTGCTGATTATGAGGATTGTCGCTAGTAAATATATTTGCGATTAAAGCGGTAATAAAATCAGCATAGAATTGGAGCTGTTTAAGAGTGTACATATGTACTGATATATATCTTACGTTTGAAAGAAATGTGAGCGAAAACGAATGGTATAACCGATAACGTCCTCAGTATATCATTTAATAAGCAAGCCTCCCGTAAATCAGAACTCCCGTACTGGTCTTTTCTCGAACGAGTACCCGCAAGAAAAAACTGTCTATATCTTTCGCTTCTTATCGTCTCCTCCCTGGCCCTCTGAAACTCCTAAATCTTCGTCTTCATACACTTTTGTGCCCGTCTGCAGGTCCTCTCAAGCGCAGCCTTAAAAGCCCTTCCGAAAAACAGAATATATAGCAGGAAAAAAAACTGAGCCCAGCATGTATCATTAGACAGAGATATATACGTAAAAAAGGAGAAAGTTGAGGAAAGTTAAGGAAAGGAAGATTAAGAAAAGTTAAGGGTTAAGAAAGTTAAGGAAAAAGTACGACAGTTTGCTTTGTATACATACAGCTTATATACGCGCCGCGTCGCCTCGCGAGGACAGCCCCTGTAATATGTGTATTTGATACAACCTCGCGGGGGCGGTATACTCACGAGGCGCGAGCGGCCGCTTTTCTTTATTTTCTTCCTCGTTATAATCGTAGTTTTGTCACATGAGTTTATCTTTATTTTCTTACTCTCTCCTTCTCTCATCGTCGTCGTCGTCTCGCTTATATCGAGCTCTCAATTAACAATTCTCTCTCTCTCGCAGCTTACATTGCATGTATATATCGCTCCTTTTGCACACCTCTGACACACACACAAAACGCGCTCTCTCTCTCTCTCGCACACTCGTTATTATTATCTACGCGTTAGACGTGCTATATATACCTATGTATGTGTAGTCGCACTATAAAAAAGCGAGCGGCTTCATATACGTGTATGTATCGAGACTTCCGAGTCCTCCCACGCGCGCGCCCGGCTGCCTCGTTATCTCGCGCGCACGCTTATGTGTGCGGCTACGGTTTTAGCGGCACTTGCGCGAAGCGAGATGGGAGCCGGCTTTGTTATGGGTTTCGAAGGGGTCAGGTTTTTAGCCACGAGGAGGATCATACCGAGACTCGGAAGTGGAGGGTGAAGGGTTAGAGTGAAATGTGAGTAAGGTATGTACGGTGTTAAGTTGTTTTATTGGTGCATAATTGCGTTAATTTTAACGGTTTTAAAATTTTTTATCCATTTTCACATTGCATTTAGTGCAATGTGTACTAGTTTTCGTTTATGTACTGATAGACATTTTTGCTTCATGTACATCCTGATACAAATTTGACCATTTTTCTCTTTTCGACGAAAAGTTGTTTAAGTTCAGAAAACAACATTTTTTGGATAGGAAAAAATGACTGAATTTTTATCAGGGATTTATATTAAATTTCATTTGGCAATGAAAACTTAAATTAACAATATAGTGATGATAGACTTAGGATGATGGATGAACAGGATGACGGTGAAAGATAAAGAATTTATTATAAGTGATTTTGTCATCAAATTATTTTTTAATTTATCGTTTGATAACTATAAAATTCAATTGATTGCATGCTAGGAATGAAATAAACGTATAATTTAGATTAGAAAATTTTCGTTAAATTACTTTCTGGAAAGATTTTAGTTTCTAGGAAACTCTTTAGCATAAATCCAATATTTATAAATGTTTTGTATGTATTTAATTATAATGTACTTAAATACATTATTAAGTATCTGTTATAATTAATCGCAACGATAAAATACAAGATTAACAAACATAAAAAAAAGTATAGAAGGAGTATCTTACAGCAAGGATACAAGAAAACTTTTTATTCATTTTAAAAATAACTGTGATTAGACAAAAATAATCAATTACAATTTCAAATTAATTCAAAACCCTTTTCTCATATAATCATAAGAAAACAATATGCTTAAATATCATATAAATATTTTCTTAATAATACTATAATTTCTTTATTGTCTAAAAGGCGATAAAAATAATCTTACGCTACAAACGCAAAATAATTAATGTCTACCTAATGTCCGAGTATCAGATGATGCTCCAGAGTCGACTTTGCGAAAGGCAAAAGCTACAAGGCACAGGTGAAATCATCAAACGCGTCTTTCCAACAAACGTCGATCGTTGTTTTTTTTATTCTTTCTCATTAAATTGCGAATTACAATTATTGCTATATGATTTCGTTGTGTATGCACCTTACATTTCTTTAGCGATCGAGGTATCGATTCTTAAAATTTTACATGCTTACTCATTTATTTTCTTGTTTTTGTTGTATAATTTGACTATATAGGAATTATTGATTTTTTGACATTTTATATCTCTACAACAGCGTGTGTCTATTATAAGAAATATCAAAGTATACAAAGGTAGGATTTTAAGGACTAGATCGATTGCGCGTCTACGGTAGATCAACGACTAGCATTTATTATTGCTTTTCGACAAGGCTTTGGTTATTCTAGTTTGACTAGTTAAGTAGCGTCCAAGTATCTTTTTTAACGTACAGATTGCAGTTTTACATATCAGTCTCCTGATAAAACTGTTTCAGATTTTCATTATTCAGCATACAAACACGCACAACTTTCGAAATTTAGGCTAAGCATTTTCTTGAACTGTTTTCTGACTTCAATCAAATTCAGAACGTTCACAAGTGCTGCAATTAGCCCCCTCCCTAATACGCCATTTAAATTACAAATGCAAGCTTAAATAATACCAGTACGCAGAGTGGATCAACATAGTGTACTTAGAAAAATACCTATATGTACAAGCGATAAAAAAATTCGTTAATTCCAACAGAAACACTTACGCGCTCCGCTACGTACCGTTAAATTAATTACATTAAACCGTCGTATTTACACGAAATATTTGTAGAGCCCGTCCTTCGCTGCGCGAGCTTCTCTTTAAATTCGACGCGACAGAAAATCCGACCGTGAATTATTATTTCCACAATGCGACAGCAGCCGGCCTTTTTTGCGTAACCCATTGATTCCTCGCCTCTCTCTCGCGTGCGCTGTTTTTACATAACCGCGCGTACACAGTACAAAAAAGAAAAGTAACGAACGAAGCGTATACACTCCCGCACTCAATTCAATTACCAATATTATACCCCGCGCGCGCGTGCCGAATCACAGCGCGAGTGTTTGGGGAGGCGAAAATTAAAACGATCGGTCGAACGTTTGTGTATACATTAAGTCGATATCCGAAAAAAAATGTTAACGGATCGATACAGTGATAGAAGTATCTTTGGAAAAATTAGAATACTCATCAGTAAAGTTGGCACAGATAGTAAGATTTAAAGAATATACTTTATAGAAAATTTTACAAGTCGTATCGTAATTTTTTGTATGCTCTTAGTAAAATTTTTTATAAAGTATATAACAATTTTTTTGCATTTTAGTTCATGGCAGCTTTACTAGTCAGTACAGTAATTTTTTCCAAAAACACTTCTCTCAGAGTATTATTTTAAATTTGCTAAAAGAATATGTTCCCTGTCCCCGTGACGTTGAAAAGCTCATAGGTTTCTCTTTTTTATTTTTCGTCGGACAAAAGGTATTTGGCCCCCTTAATGCAAAAGAAGCCCCCTGGGACTACTGCAGCGCGCGAGTCCGCGTGCGTGTGTACGTATACGTATATATATTATCGCCGTGGGCGCGGAAGACTCGGAGAACGAGTTATCTTTGGTCCTCCACACCATATATGCGCGTATATGGCTTTTACAATGTAAAAATAAAGATAATTAAGTATACGCGTAATGCGGTGCAAAACGAACGTCGTAGTCGAGGAATAATTATGTATAAGGCAAATTAATGGAGCTTTATTGAATTGTCTAATATATGAGTTACATAGTAGTCGAGCATGGCGCGTGGTGGTTTGGACGATTTGCTGACGATTCCTTTATACTTTAGTGTAAGAAGATTTAAACGTTTTAATATATTATAATATTTTTTGAATAGTGAAAGATTTAATGTAATTGTAGCATTTAAAATATTACGACGATTACTATTTTAGAAGTGAGCGATAGAATGTTTAAAGATGTAATAAGTACAGACACACTCTAAATTGAAAAGTGAGAATTCTGATAATAAAGTTTTAAACCTACATTTTCGTGGTTAAAAATAAAAGTTTAAAATGTAATACTGTTAATACTATTACAATCTTATAGCAATATTGAAATAATATTGTTACAATATTGTCACAATTTTTTTACAATATTGTTAGAATATTGTTACAATATTCCTACAATATTGTTACAATATTGTCGCAACATTTTAAAAATATTGTAATAATATTATAGGAATATTGTGACAATATTGTGGAAATATTGTAACGATATTGTAGGTATATTGTGGCAATATTGTAACAATACTGTGTAAAAATGGCAGCAATATAATAGCAACATTTGATGTTTAAACACAGATTTCGACTTGTAACAATATTATAATAATGTTGTAATAATCTTGTAACAATATATAACAATAGTGTAATAAAATTCTAACAATACTGCTACAATATTGTAACAATATTGTCACAAGATTCCTACAATATTGTCACAAAATTCCTACAATATGGTCACAATATTCCTACAATATTGATACAATATAGTCACAAGATTCCTACAATACTGTTACAATATTCCTACAATATTGTCACAATATTGTTAGAGTATTGCTATAATATTATTACAATTTTGCTGCAATTTTGATTTGTATCAATATTGTAGTAATATTGTAACAATATTGTAGGAATATTGTGACGATATTAGAATAATATTGCGTCAGCCAATACTGTTACAATATTCCTACAATATTGCCAGAATATTCCTACAATATTGTTACAATACTTTAACTTACTGTTGCTACCATATTGTTATACTATTTTGCTTCAATTTTGATTTGTAACCACACTGTAATGTTTTTGTAACAAAATTAATGTAATATTTTATCAGTATTTAAGCAATATTATTGTAGGATTTGTGTTATGTAATACTATCAATTGTCAAAATATTTCTCAGACCAATAATCGTTGCGTTGGTTTAAAATTTATGTTTTAATCTTTAAAGTTACTTTCATAAAGTTTAAAATGTAGGTTTTGAACTTTTACTTCCAGATTTCGCACTTTTGAGATTAGAGTTTAGTTTCTTTAGAAAAATATAACAATTACGCATTATATAATTAAGAACGAGTTATAAGTACTTTGTAAAAGTATTCTGCTACTAGCAGTAGGAATAATTTTAAGAAAAAACAATTTTCATTTGTAATTCTAAAGTGTTCACTTTCGAAAATCCAAACGATGAACTCGCAAAAAGCCCCAAAACCACCACGACGTCCAGATTACCACTTTAAACACACTCATTCTCACTCTTGCGCGAAGCCTCCCTTTTCCTCAAGCGCCAGCCACCAACAAAATTAATAACCGCATAGTGAGAAAAAGTAAAGACCATCGCTCGTTAAACCCTACAACGCTCAATAATAATAATAATCCCCAACAATGTACAATTAAGACGTATAAGGCCCAGGCAGTGAACTCGCCGCTATTGAATCATCACAGAAACACACATCCTCCCTTTCTTTCCCTCTCTCTCTCACACACACACACATGTATAGTATATCATCGATCGACGCACTCTTCACGAAGGCACATACACACACAGCGCACCTGTTCCTCAGCTTCTTCCTCGTCTTCTTTCGGCACACGTGTTTTAAAGCGTCCTCTCCTCTCTCTCTTTTTTTTGGCACTTTGACAATCTCTCCGACAAGATCGGTTGGCCGATGCACGCGCGCTCGTCCGTAGGTGGCTGGGGGAGAGAGTCAGGGCCTCGGTTATAGTATTGTCGCGTTCCTTGGCGTTTTTTTTTTTTTTAATTCTTTTTTTTTGGTTTGTTTGGTTTTGTTATTGCTTCGTGCGGATGGCGCGAGTGGCAGAGGCGACGCGTACGTTTTAGAAAAGATAATTCTTTTTCTCTTTTTTTTTTATTATAAAATATCGTTATGTATTTCGGTTTTATGCTCTATTTATTATACAGCGTGTGTTCTTTTAGTAACTCTCGAGATTTCGTGATAGTATAGCCTTAACGTCGTAATAGTTGCTTTAATTCATAACAAAATTTACACTTGCGTTTTTCATTTTTGGTTATGAGTTCGATTATTATTATCAAAGCGTATAGATATGTAATATTGCTGAACGCTAACTTGCTTTTTCTCCTCTCATAAAAATACTTTATAAATGAGATATTGTATATATATACTTTAAAATACAGTCGAAGGTATATTTACAGGTACTCGGGCATCAAAATATCATTCGATCTAGTATTTAAATAACCGCGTTAACCGCAGCAAGTAGGCAGCTTTTAATTGTAATTATATTTCCTTTAATAAGTATGTAATCCCTTAACAAAACGACGACTATATAAAAGTTTTTTGAGCTCTCAGCCTCCACTGCAACCTACATCGTTATCAGTACGTATTCTCCCCGAACCACATCTCCCACCCCCGAAACCGGAAAATGGATAGAACCTCCGACGATCGCAAAAATTCCAAATAACCGCCGCGTCGAGATCGCGACCCCTCTGCCACTCCGAGCTTATCCCTTCGTTCGAACGAAAAAAAAAGTTAAGGTATACAGAAAAGTACATCGACGCAAGATCGAGCTCTCGCGCTTGCGCGCTTTATACACACATAATCGATGCATTATCCCGTCTCTCCCTATAGAGAAGGAAAAAAAGGTCCATCGCAGAGGGAAGAAACGCGCGCGCTTCCCTTTCACTTCTCTCTCTCTCTCTCTCTCTCTCTCTCTCTCTCTCTCTCTCTCTCTCTCACTCGCTCCTGTTAAGGACCTTAGAAAAATGCGTGCGCGCATTCCTGCGGGCTCCTTTGTGGAAGGTAGGAGGTAGCTGCTGGTGGGAGAGAAACGGCTGGTGCGGCATCTAGCCGCGTTTGATTTCTCGATCCTCTGTGTATATATATATATATATACGTGTTATCCCTCGTTGCGGCGTGCGGCGTTCTAAGTGACTCTCGGCGAGGTAGCAGCGTCGCGCAGCCTGCCCCGTCCGCTGCAACGATGATGGAACAATGAGCGGAAACGCCAGTGCCTCCTGCGGACCGAGAGTATATGGGCTTTTCTTTATTAGCGCTCGAGACGGACACTCGAGGGTGTCGCGCTCGTTATGCGTGCATGTGCTTTACTTCAGGGGATGCTGTTATTTATGGATGGAGTTGGGATTTTGCGCTGAGGATGCTTCTGATACTTAATTTGGCGAGTGTGTTTGGAATGAAAGAGTGTGCAAAGTATTTATTTGACGATGTTGGAGTAAGCCTGGATCCAAACGTGCACTTACTTCTTAAGCGACATGCTCAATTCAATATGACGCAAAGCTAAGCTTGCGCAGCCGCGCATTGAATTCAAAATAAAATTATACTCAAGCGCAGCTCAGCGCACGACTCGTTAACTTCGCTAAACGTTAACCGCTCAAGCGCAAGCTAATTGCAATTAATTAAAATCCATAAGCACGCACGCGTGGCGCGCAAAGCCATACAACCTCTCCGATTTGTAGTACAACTTCATTTAACTGCCACAATAAGAAACATCAACGGACTCGAGCCAGCCACGCGCGAGCCTCCTCCCGCCGGTTTGCGTCGTTTTGAAAAGTATCGAATTTCAGGAGTAGGCTGCATCGCCCACGGAATTATATACCGGCGCCTATGGGAAACTAATTGAAGAAAACCGCGAGTATACAGCGAGCGTCAGCTTTTAAGAGGCGAACGCTGTAACCATCCGCCCGCGAGTCCGTCGAAATGGCATATCTGGATTGTAATTAACGAGCCGAGTAGAAAAGCTTGTCGTGATGGCCGGGGATTATGCGAGTTTATGTACGTGCGCTTGGAATTAGCGAAACGCGAAACGCGCCGGAGAGAGCTTCTTGTTTAGCGGGCTTTCGTTTTAGTTGCTTTGGGCTGGGAGTCGCTTGACGGATTGTTATTGGTTTGCGAGCGAGTTGGTTGGAGTGGGTAGGGTTTTGAGTGTGTGAAGGAAAAGCAACGTTTGAAGTTATACTTTATTAATTTAAAACACGTGCAATGCGAAAGAACAAAGCAAAAACTTTATACAGACGCAGCAGGAAATTGGCACGGCAAGGAAAAACACTTCTCTAATAAAATCCTCCCCTAATTTCATCTAAAACACAACTCCCCAGTCTCTAATCTCATAACAAAGTAAAAGAAACAAAGGCCGCACCACCTACAACCGAAATAACATGCATTATGCATTTTTACAATCGCGCGCTCCTCGGATTAAAGCCAAGCACTCGGCTGCGTTCTTCTCAAGATATTTCTATCCTCCTTTGCAAAAGCTATATAGTTACCCTCCCGTCCGAAGATATTCCAGCTCGCGTATATATCGCGTGATAGATGCGCGGCACTTAATATTAGCTCGTTACTGCCAAAGCTCCGCGATTAAACGCCGAGGCTTTCTATCTCTCTCTCTCTTCCTCCTTTAAATTCTAATTTTAATTGCACTCATAAGCCAGCGAGCGCGAGGGGCTCTGTTTACTCTCATTACGCTCTCGTGTACAAGCGGCGCGTTCCACGGCTGTGTTTCAAAGCGTGCAGAGCTGCCGAGCACGCGAGGTTCAGAGGAGAACAAAGAAGTCATGATGGGGGCTGGATGATGCTGGGAATTTCGTTGACTTTGGGATGTGCGTGTGTGTGTGTGTGTGTCTGTGTGTGTGTGTGTGTGTGACGGGTAGCGAGTGCGGCTTGCTGCTGGAATTCGGTTTTGAGGGGTGGAGTCTTGCTTTAGAGGGGTTGTTTTTTATGGTGAGTGTAGTGGGAAATGTAGGATGAAATAGAGAGGGGCTTTTCATATTGGTGTTTTGCATTTATTGAAGTAGATTCAATTTAGATATTTAGGATTGTTCATTTCCGTAATTTGTGTAGCGTTATTTCCGTATGGCATTTTATTGTGCTTTGGCTCTTATACATTCTTTTTTTAAAATGATTTTTAAGATTGTTTCTAATATAGGAATAAGTTTAACAATTTAATCACTATCACTAATTATTTCGTACAATTTAGAAAAATGCACAATGAATTATTTTAATTTAATCAAGTCATAATAATTATTGAAATTTATATAAATTCTTTTAAAGTAACATTCAAATTTTTATAGTAATATTTATAATAAATAAAAATTCACAATAACTATAAATTATAAATATAATAATAATAACAATTATAGTACATACTGTAAATTGAAATGTCCTACTAAACTCGACATGTTTCTACTTACAAAAAATCAACACTCCATAAATCAATTTTTTTATTAAACAAAACATTAAATCAAAAACGAGCAATAAAAGTCAGTCGAACGGAAGAAAAAAAAGCAAAATTCCCCGACAAATAGCCGTTAGTATCGAGAGCGAAATCCAATTTCTCAAGTTCGCGCCGGAGAAAAAAGTGGCGTATTTATCAAACACGAGGGTAAAGTATATACGTGCAGGCTCGCGCCAACAAACTTCCAGCAGCGCACGCGGCGCGATTAAGCTTCGTGTGCTGTTGCAACTGGCGTGCGTCGTAAACAGGCTCCTATACAATCTTTTTAACCGTAGATTTTTTTCTTTTATTTTCAAGTTTACTCTCTTTTTACGAAACTAGCTGGTATGAAAGCTATTGTTTTAATGACAGGAAACTGTGGGTATGTATTAGTTCGTTTTTGAGGCGAAAGATGAACTAGACAGTTGGTATTTTGGTCGGCTGTTATTTTACGCGATGATTCTGCGGAGTAAGTTTCGAGCGAATCGAGAAATAAACCGCGAACGTAAATCACCTTACGTCAGTGATCGAGGTTACAAATAAAGCACTCCATCGATCTAGATGTTAGACCTTTACGATCGCTAAAGTACTGAATTTATCGTTTAACACATTCGCCAAAGATACGTATCTCATTTTGAAACAGCCTTATACCAACCACCCAAGTAAAACTGTATCAATCGTTTCGTAACAACTACAACTTAACAATATCAAATCTACCTTCCCCATATCCACAAAAGAAAACCAACCGCCCGAACCGTCAAAATACCACATCGGACCAAAGCCCTTCACTTCCGGCTCGGCCCATGCGCCAATGCAAAATCTCCGCATCGCGGAAGCGCGCCACTAAAAAGTCCCCGTCTCCCAGTCACGAGACACTTATTCAGCGGCCGACACAATAGCCACTCGGCTTTTTACGCGAGCTCGGGCGCGATAAATCGTGCAGGCGCGCGCGCGCGCGAAAAGAAAAGCCGGGGAGCTAGATCCTCCTAGCTCGATAATGCCGCGATCTACGGGATCGTTTTATTTTCGGCCCGGCTGCTGCTATATTTAATTTGCCGCGCTGTGCTTTATCGTAAATTTAGATACGAGAGAGGGAGAGAGATTTTTAATCGCGACGGTTTTTCTTTGACTCTTTCTTTTTGGGTGGGTTTGGAGAGGCGTCAATTTTTTTTTGCGGCGGGGGTATTGTTACGGCTTAGTTTCCTGCTGCGCTGGGGCGATGAATGATGCATATAGGATGAGGATGCTGGGAGACTTTGAGTTTCAGAGAGTAGGGGTGCTGCTTTTTTGTCGGGGAGGTTGTTGTGGAAACGGTGTAAGCTCGTTGGTAAACTACGGAAATTAGGTAGTTGACGGTGGATGGGATTAAAGTAGAGGAAGTTTTTAAGCGCATCAAGGTTGACAGATTGTTGTTTTTAAAGCGGTTGCAAAGATTTTAGTTTGTTGTGTACAGGAGTATTATCATAATGTCAGACATTAAGGTAAAAGAGTAAATATTTTATTTCTGAGTAAATAAAAAAATAATTACTTAAAAAAAAATCAAAGTATAAATTGATTTTTTAGTTTTCATGCTCACAAGCATCAAAATCAAAAGGCTCAAAAAGCCGCTTACGCACACATTGGATCCAAGCACTTAAAAAAAAAAATCGTCAATTCCTCTCACTTTCCGCACAAAAAAGTACCCCTACCAACCAAGCACCAACACCCCAAAAGAAAAACTTATTGACAGTCTCTCACCGGGATCATGCGTCCTGCAGCTCGCCCTTAACGCCGGGCACGCTGTGCCTCGAGGCGAGCCTGTTGGCCAGCTCGTGCATCACGTCCCTGTAGATTACCGTGTCGAGGTTCTCGCCCAGCATGTAGAGGAGGAACCAGTCGCCCACCTTGCTGCGGCGAACTATCGTCTCGACGGCCTCGCGGCGCACCAGGCGAAACCTCAGGCGCAGCAGGTAGACCCTCGTGCGCGGCGAGAATATTATGATGACCTGCGCAGAAAAAACGAGGCTGTTTTTTAAAATTTTTACGTGGATTTTTCAGGGTGGGATGAGGGACTGGTTTGGAAAGGAGGATTGAAGTTTTGCGAGGACGGGCTTTGTTAAAAAGTGAAGAGTGAGCTACTTTCGGCTGTCATATTTTTGAGAAACTCGTGGCCACGAGAATTTTGATGGAAATAAAAGTGTCAGAGGCGCAGAGTTTGGCCTGTATTTTACATATTTAAAGAACGTTTTCAAAATCAAGGCTGTCAACCTGCTTTTGAATCTTCCATCCAGCCTTCGCCCACCGCCACGTCCACCAAAAACGTCGATACACCTCAATTTTTCACGTAATAAACCGAAAACCCGAGCACTTATAACCTTCTTTACAACCAAACCGCAGACCAGCCATAAATCCAAAAAACCAAAACCCGAAATAAACACGCTTTTTAAAATCCGCCACCCTTAAATAAGTAACGAAGCCTCGCGCGCTCCGAGCTACCCAAATTCTCCTCCGCCTAAAGTCGCAAAACTACTCGACCTATAAAACACAAGCTGCGACTCCTGCGGATAAGTGCATAAAATATGAAACGCGACGGGCCTTCTGGTACCCTCCCCTAGAAGCGATTCCAATAAGAAGAGGAGAAAAAAGGAAGCCGAGAGCCGAATTTGCGACTTCTGAGAGAGAGAGCAGCGTAATCCAGTTTCATTTGTTGGCATGCAAAGCGAGCCGTAGACGCGGCCGGGAGCAGGATTAAAAAGGCAACTCGCGTAAATAACTTAGAAGGCCGCCGCGGCTTAGAGGATTTCGCATCAAATAAGCCGGGCCATTTAACGAGCTTATTTGAGCGGGCATAATCTTCTTAATAAGCAAAGCCCTTAGGACGGTTTGCTAACAGGCTCGTCTCTCGCGAAATGACATCGATAAATCGATCAGACCTCCCGTCGTCTCTGGCCTAAGCGCGCGCGCGCAAGCCCGTGGATATATATACAAAGCGTAAAAAGCCGGGGTATTAATCTTCCAAAATGCGCGAGCCAGACCCTACTAGGGGGTTATATATTTTCGTGCCTTTCAGCGCGAGCATAATTCAAGAGGTGCGTATGCGAGCCGGAGTTTAACGACGCTGGGATGGTTAAACTGGAGACGTTGTGTGTGCGTGACTTTTTTTCTCGGTTGGTGGCTTCTGGAGTGATAGTTTTTTAATTGAAAGGGTAGGGAGTGGGTAGAGGTGACGAAAGTTTTAAATTGGAATTCCGGGGAGAGTTGGGATGGTCTTGAGGAGCGGAGTGCTTTGAAAATTTTCTGGCTTATTATTTTTAATTTAGAGGAGGGAAGCGCGACGTCGGGCTGCTGTTAAACTGTTACTGCTTCCTGAGAAGTTATACGAGAGGGCGGGTTATTATGATAATACACTTTGAGACTTGATTTTAGAGTTTGAGAGCGGTAGTACTTTCGAGGTACTAGATTTAATAATCTGTCTGGTTAATTTCATTCGTAATTTGAGACAGCCTTTTCTAAATGTGAACGTGGAGTACTATATTAAAAAAGTTACTATATTCAAACTTTTATTCTATATCTGTCGATTAGTAAGAAAAATTGTAATCAAAATAAAACACATGTAAAATCAAAGTGGTCTTGCAACACCCGACTGTTTCTACTTAGCAAAGTCAACTCCTTCTTTAATCTCTCCTTTGTCCCGTCACCCAAGAGCCACACTAATCCAGCTTAAATTTTATTCACCCCGTTACAAAATTTACATAATAATCCCCCCTACCTTTCTCTCACTAATCCCAGCAACCCAAGATCCCCTTTCCCCAAAATCTTCTAAAATCCAAACTAATTCATTCAAATCCCCTTTTCTAACCGAAAATCCCACCCCTTCCGAAAAATCGAGGAAAGGGTTTGAGCTCACCCTGTAAATGACGGTCAGGAGGCTGAGAACGCCGAGAAAGAGGAACCAGAACCAAAGGAACACGTAGATCTTCTCGTTGACGACGTTGAGTGGCAGTATGCAGACGGCGTCGTGGCGCTCGACCTCGCCGCTCACGCCGTACTTGTAGAACGTGCACTTCGTCATGCGCGGGAAGACGTAGATCATCGGGTCGACGCGGTCCTCCTGGTCCGACTCCAGGAAGCGCAGCACGTCAATGCCGAAGGTCAGGAATGCGCCGTCGAAGAAGCGATTCATCAGGAACATCTGGCCTGCGTAAACGAGACGTAAAGATTATTTCATTTGTTTCGTGGGGATTTTTAGGGATTTTGATATTTTGCATAGAAGGCGGTAGTTAAAATATTAAATTCAAATATTATTAGTATTTGAATATATACATAAATATATTCATCTTTACATTTTTTGTACTCCTTTCGTTAATTTAATACCGATCGCATCTACATTCCAGCATTAACGCATACGTATACACTAGGAGAATTTTTCAATAAAAATTACTGGAAATGTAACGGTAAACCTGGGACGATAGCGATTTCCTATAATTTTTACCGTTTCGCACAATAAATTTTACCGTGATTCCCATAATTTTTTGGGTGCTGAAGCCCGTTCCAGGTTTGCCGTTACATTACCAGTAATTTTTATAGAAAAATCCTCTCAGTGCAGGCATGTTTAAATTTTATAATTTTTACATGAATCAATTTAAATTTTTTACACAACTTCGATCCATTCTTATTCAAAACAAAAACATTTATTTATCAAACTCGTAAACCATCACATCTAAAATCTCATCGACTCCCAAAAACCAAATACCACACTCCCTGAATCTCCCGATCAAGACAGCGAACAGGTTGATCATCTCCCGAACGATTAACTCGTTCTTAGGGAGGAGGGTCGAACGGCGCTCGTTAAGCTATACATTATTTCCGCGACTTTCGCAGCCGCGAAAGTGGCCAGCTGTACCGCTGCCAAAATTCCCCGCTCGCCGAACACAACCCATTCATCCATGCGCGTCCGTTGGCGCTTTAGAAACTTGCCGGCGGTACTATAGACACCCCCGCAGCCCCCTGCCATGCATGGCCCATCCATTCATGTTAATAGAGTTATCGTGTGGCAAACGATGCGTTATCGTATTTGTTGCGGCAACTTGTTGTGCGAGCTGGTATAGATTGGGGATGATAAAAAAGGTAGGGTGATTCGATTTTGAAAATTGTTTTATTTTGAAGCGATGTATGCGAATATTTTGTTGTTTAATGGAGCTTGAGGGTAGAAGTTTGTGATGCTTGTAAGGATTGTTCAATGCGATAGTTTGCCAAGTTTAATCGAATATTGTAAGTTTTAATTGAAGTGGAATATTAATTAAGTGAATATGGAAAAGTTGGGCGGAGTAATCTATCTGTAAGCGAAACTGATTTTAATGATGTTCTAATGTTAAGATCGATAAAAGGCTTATATAATATACGTAAGCGAAGAAAGTTTTAATTGTTAAAATTTATCGTAGGCGAAACCGAAACAGTAACCACATAAAATTTGTTTAATTAACCTTGTTATTTTTTAATTATTTGTAATACTAGTCATTTGAGAAACAAATTCAATTACTATTATACTTTATAAAGATATCAAATAGTGCAGTAATTAAAACTTCTTATGCGAATAAAAGACGTTTTCCGATACTTTTTAGATTGTTTCATATTTTCTAAGATTAAGAATAAATTTTAAACGTAACATTTTATGACACCATTGGCCTTAATAAACAAAACTTATCTATATTATTAAATCTTAGAATATTTAAGAAAGTAGTTAAAAATGTAGTCACGTGTATTATTAAAAAATAAATTGCTTTTTTATAAAGTAGTACAGCAATTTTCTTTCATTAAGTAAAATCAATAAAAACTTCATTCACACCAGCCACTACCATCAGAAACCCAAGCTGACCCAATAATCCAATTGCTAATCTACCAAGCATTAAAACCCAAGCGCAAAAAATCCAGCCTCCCGCGAAAACGCGCCGAAGCCAATCATCCTCAAGAACAAAAGTCAAGCGAAGCCTTAATTACAACTCGCATTTTTCCACTCTCCCGCACGAGGCCCCCGCGAAAAGCGATATGCGCAGCCCACGCTTGATTTCCCGGCCGATAAGGCGCAGGTAAAATTAACCCTCTCCCTGACCCCCATACACTCGGGCTTTAAACGAGAGAAAATAAAAAAGGAAAAAAGAAAGAAGCCTTCTCGTCTGGGAAAATCTCGTCGCTGGTCGAAAGTTAATTTCGCGTCGCGCTCGGGCTGAGATTTATGATAATTGTCGGAATACATCGGGCTGCGAGCTGGAAGAGAGTGAGAGAGAGAGAGAGGTAGAGGGAGGCAGAGAGATATACTCACCGATGACGTTGAGGAGGGCGAGGACCTCGCAGAGGTAGTACCTGTACGCCCACCAGTTGTGGTAGCGGAGATTCTCCCAGAGATAGTCGAGGAGCATCTTCTTCTTCTGCTTCTTCTCGACCTCCGAGCAGAGCCCGATGTCGAGGTCCATCATGAGAGCGTGGATCTTGCCACCCTCCCAGCCCTTCCACAGCCAGCGCGGCGTGTAGAACAGGATCGCCTGGAAAATAGCAAGAGCGGACCTTTCTGGGTGAGATTGCAATTGTGTGTGCTCTTCAGATAGGGGGGAGTCATTTTGGTTTTTGGGTTACAATAGGGTGCTGTAAGTTCCTTGTTCAAAAATTTTTTCTTATGAAAAATCAGGTACATTTTTATTTGGAATTCGCTAAAGATTATTAAAATAAAAATTCAAAACGTTTAAATTTTCAATAAAAATTTTAATAAATTTTATATTTAGTTATTTCAAGAAACTTTGAACAAAGACAGGATTGTAATAATAAAAAGATATTGCTTAAAATTTTTTCATAAATTTATTATTTGGAAATTTTATTCAAAATAATTCTTTAAATTAATCAGTTGAGCAATAATCATAACAATTGCGCAACTACTATGTAGTACAATTAAGTACATAGCATAAATATTGATTAAGTTTTATACCACGTAAGTAGGCTTTACTTTAAGCCTAACTGTATTTTTACGATCATGCCTAACTATCTAGAAAGAAAGATACTCAACCATATTTACATAAATAATAGGATTGAATTGAATCGGTAAATTTGTCCGCAGCAATAGCTTACTTGATTTTAATAACCAATCCAGCGTACAACATTAATATTACCCTCAACCTCTCTTAAAAACAAGAATCACCCAAGCGTAAAAGAATTTTCAAATTTGTAAGATCCGCACGATAGCAGATTACCATCGTTGCCGCGCACACCAGCATTATCCAAGATTATAATCAGCGAAATTTATCTACCCTTTTTTCCCCAACATCTGAAATCGAAACTATCCTTACGCGCACTCCTGCCAGATAAGCAGCCAAAAGGGGTGGAGAGTATAATTTTTCACAAATCCAAGCTTTACAAAGCACACATTCACCGGCAACAAATGCCTTTTGGCATCGCCATTAAAATTCCCTTACTATCGACTATAAAACCGCGCCGACTTTTCATGAAGCCACGGAAAACTCCGAATCCGAACGGCCGATTCATTACCCCGGCCTATCCTCCGTTATTTATCGCCCCATTCGATTCGAATAATTGAATCCGGAATTTTTATCCAACAGCCTTAGGTACAACCCCTGGCCCGTACACGATCTCGGCCAGGCTATAATCAATTCCTTGTAAAATCACAATAACAAATGCGAAGGCAAGCTGCGAAAGCGCGCGCGCGCAGGCAATCGGTCAAGCCGTTCGCGAAATCCCCGGCTGATAAAGCCGACGAGCCGAGAGAACGAAGAGGGTGGAAGGAGAGAAAGCGCGCGAAATTCGAATTTATCGCGCGAAAGGGGGAGGCGTTAGCGATTATTAATAACGCATTCTTAAACGAATTCCTCGCGAGGAGGAAAAGAGCCGGATCGCGATAACGAGGAAATATGCCCTTTCGCGGCCGCGCGCGCCTGATTAATGCCGCTGCGAGCGTTATTTTTTTTTTTCGATGCGAAAGTGTATAGTTGCGCCGCTGCGGTGTAATTGAAAGCTGGCGGCGAGTACGGCGCGCGAAAATGTTTTAATCCGCGAAGCGAGGGGAGAGAGCTGTGGATCGATCTTGTTTTTCGGTGATTGCAGATTGCCGGGGAGATTTTGGTCGATTTATGTCCAGGAATTTTAATGAGAGGGATGAGATCGATGAGAGTATGAAGATTTTTTGCGGCCTCGTAAAATCGTGATTTATAGGAGTGGGGTGTGGGTTTGACGGACAGGTTTTGAATGTGATGTGGGTAATTATTGGATATTGCTTTTTTGATGGCGTTGCGTAATGCGAGACGTTATTTACAGCACGGTGGCAAACTTTTATATAGGATGAAAATTTTTGTACATAAAAATTATGTTTTATCAAAATTGTATAATATTTATCTTAATAGTTAATCTAATTATTTACTCGAGTAGTCTTTAGGGTAATAGAGTAGTTAAACAGTGATTAGGCCTAGGTCTAATTAGGTTTTCAAATTATTAATGAAATTATGACTTTTATTTTCCTTTTATAATTATGCCTTAGTTAAGACCTTACAAAATTTATAATTCTCTATTTGGTTATATGATATTATAAAAAATAAAATTGTTATTAATGTGTTTTAATCAGGCGTCAAATTATTTATTCTACTGTAAAGTTTCATTTAATACGCGCTTAAAGGGAAGATAAAAAATAAATAAGAAGAAAATTTAGATTAAAATAGTTACCTTCTCCAGACATAAACGTTATTAAATTCAATAATTAAAGCGTGAAATAACGAATAATTAAATCACCATGTAAAAGGTTCAGATTACACAGGTAATACTCGTAATCTTTAGAGAATACTAGTATCAAGCACGATCCATAGAAAACGAGTTCTCGCAGTTTAAAAGATTCCGGAAGGCTGTTACCCTCTCCCAGATTTCTCATGATCACGAGAAGAAAGCATTGAAAAAAATACAGAGGCTCAGGAATTCCGCTAATTACGTTCGTCTCGTGTCAAATTTCTTGCAGATAAACGTCTACACCTGTTGATGTTATTATTACTTCTGGTGGTAATATTCCTTAATCTGGGGATCCGGTCTTTAAACGTCTTTTAACTTTTCCGGTACAAATAATATTGTTTGGTTGCGAATAGAAAAAAAATCTATTCGCTTTTCTTAATAATAATAATCTTATAAACTATAGATTTTAAAACTTTTAATAAATATATGTCGGTCTTTGGAGAATAATAAAAGCAAAGTTAGTATTGTAAAATATCTTTTGAATCTGTATTTAAAAAATTCAAGAAAGGCTAATTTTTAATTAATGTTTAATTAGTATAAATGCACTGAAAAAAATAATATAACAAATATTATTATATTGTCTAGGTAACCTGTAGTATCTTCGAAAAATTATAAAAGTTGCTGTGTTTTATAACAAAATTCACTATAAATATAATATGTATTTTTTTGATTTTTCGAACATATCACAGATTTCCTCCACAACAAAATAATATTTGTTATACTATTTTTGCCGGTGTAACTTTTAAACATTATTCTTTAGTTCCGATAATTCCATTTCTATTTATAACCTCTACACAAAAGCTACATTCCCAATGTTTCAACCAAAAACACGGCCTTCATTATCAGACTTCAAAAACACACGGCTCCCAAACCCATGTAAGCTTCATTATTATCGAACTTTACCAGGCTACCATCCCAACCATCCCAGCTCTCCAATCAAGCTAAAACAAAATCATAAAACAAACAACCGGCACAACACAATCCCATAAAAAACCAATCACAAAGAAATTCCCTCCCTTACCACCCAAACGAAATCCACGGAAAAACAAAACCTCCCACTCTCGCTCAACATCTGAAAATAATCCGCAAAAGCATCCTCCCGCGCAGAATTACGCGAATATAATTATAACCCAGCTCTCGACCTCCCGCGCCGCTGCACTCTTATACACATACACATATTTATAAAGCGCCCGCGGTGCGCGCGACCTTCCCGGCTTAATTAAGTTCACGGTCCCCCCTTGGAGCGCGCGCGCGCGCGGGTGGATAGCACAGCGCGCACGCGACGATCTTCTGCTGCGACAAGTCGCGAGAGAAAACGAGAGCGAGCTGTGCTAATTGACGTCTGTGCGTGAGCCGTGGAGGAGGGAGTTTTGTTTTGTAGGAAAGAAAGCGTGCGAAGATGTCTGAGCGTGTGATTGTCGCTGCAGGTGGGCAGCTCTTTCTTTTGAAAGAGGATGTGTTTGATGGTGTCGGGTGTTGGAGGTTTTGACTTTTGTTATTAATCGGTGGGTTGATGCTTGACTTTGTAATAGAATGTTTATACGAAATTAAGTTGGCCGACATGATGCCGGTGTAATTAATTACAAACTTTGGTATAATAAAGCGTCTTTTGGCAATGTAACGCTAATCTTGGCAACATCAACGATCGTCATATTTATCGGAGATCCTCGAAATAACACCCAGAATGCATCGCTCCGGTTATACAGCCGAGGAGACACGCTTTAATGTATACATGAAAATCCCGTCGTCAAAGCATCGAGATTACACAGTTAGCGATTTATTCGCGGCTGCTCATCCTCGTCCCAGAATAAAACGGCTCTGGTAATGGACTGGGAATAGATATCACTACGTGCGCGATTTGTCGGACCTTTCATAAACATCTATCATCTTGCCGGGCTGATTAATGTAAGCTCGGAGCTTCAGCCGACCTGATCGTATAACTCGTGCATCGTTTTCGCGATATCGGAGTTACAAATTGCCAGCGAAATTGTTCTAATAGAAGATTTTGATAGAGCAATTATTTCAGAGAATTGTTATTTGAGAGTGGATGGGACCAATTACTTCTTTAACGTTTTTAATACGTTTTTTGAAATAGCGAATATGCTCTGAGAATTTATGTTTATTGGTGCATAGAGGAAAATAGTTGACCAGTGGGTCACCTAGATAAAAAGTTCTAGGAAAGCTGCGCCAGTCAAACTTTTCCTTTGTCTTTGAAAGCGCGCTGCTCTGTTTAAAGGCAATTTCCTTCCAGCCTGAGAAGCGAAAAATCCTCGTTTTTAAAAAAAGTCACCATTGTACTAAAACAAACAGCTCGCCCTCTCTAAAATCCTCTCCTCTCTCTTCGCCTCCACTTAAACCCACTTTTCTCCATTAAACCAGCCTCATCACACTTTGCTCTCCTCTCCACTACACACCAGCACGCGTGTATCCCTGCAATCACGCCAAGAAACGTGTCAATTTCAAGCACAGCAAGAGTCTCCTCCCAATCCCTCGGGCCGATCTCCACCCAAACCAAAAAGAAAACAACCCAGCTCCCCTATTTCATTAGCCGCGGCGCTCACCCCTTCCCTCCACCTGGATACTCCTTCGTCCGAACCAAAAGAAAAACCAAACCCTCCTCTTTTCTAACCCGCGCTACCGGCTAATGAAGATTCAGGGATTGTTTGCCGGCAGCTCTCGCGGCGCTCCGGTGATTTACGCGCAGGTGCGTGACGCGAATTCTTCCAGGAAGCGCTATATACTTAATTATATCGAGGGCTCGCCGCTCTCCGGCTTTGTGTATCCCACCTTTTCTTATCTCGCGCACGCGACTACTTCTCGGTTTCGCTTTCGCGGAGCCATGCTTCGAGATATCATCTTTCGGGTATGATGAGGAGACTTTCGTTCTTGTCGTTAGAGAAGGTGAGGAAGGTATGTGTGTCTAGGAGGTGTAGACTGGAGATTAGAGCTGTGGTCTCTTCCGCTTTTCTTAATTGCGCTGTGTTTAAATGGATTTTAATTGAGACGGAGCTAGGGCGACAAATGCAGGCTTTTATCGGTCGCGTGGAATTGGACGATTCATTATGGGCCGGCCGTTTGTTCTGGATGTGCGGGGATAACAGCTGGCAATGAGAAGTGGCTGGAAGCTGGAGTCTGTTCTATAAACTAGAAGTGCAATCACGTAACTTGATCCACACCTTGAAAGAATAAGCTCGCCTGAAGAATTTAGCGAAACGAAAGCTCGAGGAAAAAGCTGTATATAAAAAAGCGCTCAACATCCAATTGAAGCAATTCGAGCCATCCACTTAGGATCGGCTTGTAAACAGCAGCGGCAAACAACCAGTCCAGCTCGCGCGGCACTCCATCAATAAAAGCCCGCGCTCTCCCGGCACATCCACCTATAACATTAGCAAACACTATAGCACTCTCTCGCGGCCAATACGAGCGTTCACCTTACCAGAGCTCACGCACTGGCCCATTTAGCGCTCTATCTCCTCGCTCCGCTCTCATCAATCTTCCTCTCCCTCTCTTTCTCTTACTCGAGCGAATAATCCTTCCTCTCTACCCAGATACAGCAGCCAGCGTCTCCTTTTCACGATGTCTACTCGGCCGGCCCGTACACGGCTATCTCTTATATATACAGAGCGCGCCGGCGATGCATCATTCGCCGACGACGCGCCTTCTGTTATATGTACGGATGGGACTATAGCACAATGGACCGCGCCTGCTAGACGCGTTTAGCGAGCTTTTCTTTTAAGGATGGGATGGTTGCGAGGATTGGGAGACTGTCTTGGGTGTGAGGAATGGGACGGAAGGTATGAAGGACCGGGAAAGAGAGAGTGGATAGTTAAGGTATTTATTGGTACGTAGGGTTACGGAGTTTTAGGAATGAGGGGGTTCCTTCCGGGAGTCTTTCTAAGCGCTAATTCTATGCTAATGTATAAACTTTTTCCAGGAGAGAGCTCGAGCTTTACCGAACATCCACCAATTTTCCGAACCCTACAGCTACCTTCGACAACGACTCGCGACACCGAAAGGTAGCCCTATCCGGTACAAAGCCTCGCACCGATGCTACCGCGCGAAAACTGCGTCTCTCTCCCTCTTCCATACACCTTTACAGCTGCGCGCTCGCAGCCCGCGAAGAATGGACGTGGGAACAATGGACAATGGGCGAGCATCGTCTGGTCTAGTCTACGCGCTTGGAAAGAGAAAAGTCGGGATAAAATATATCGGCGCTGGCTTAGCCTGCGACGGGACTTATTATGTTAATGGGGAGGCTGAGGTGCCGAGCTGTACTAGGAAGAGCTTGTCTCTCCCTTTTTTCTCCTCCCCTTTAAGAAGGGGAGGGGATAAGCGGCAATACAGTTGTCGTCGCGGTGGAGCCGAGTGTGAGAAACGTCGAGTTCTCCTTTTGCCGATGTGCGTTGCGCTGCCAAGGGAGAGCTTTTTGCAATCATCGAAGGCAAATGACTCGTTGGTCCACTGTGCGTGAAGAAAACGTTCGTGTATCATTGTGGAATATTAAGATTCTACTATTAAGTTGCAGGAGAAAAAAGCGGCTATTAGAAGATTGCTCAAATAAGGCGAAATTAAAAACTCCTCTTTTACGCGCATCTCGCATTAATTTCCCCTCTCATTAAGAATATCATAGCCCCGGCTCGGATACACCAGTGCAATCTTACAAACCCAATAACGACGCGTCTTGTACATACAACTAGTTAGACACGTCAGTAGCTCATTAAAGCAATTACCAGCGCATTTTTATATCAATTACCCGGAGCCGCAGCAGCAGCAACAAAAAGAAGCCCTCGCATAATGATCCCGCCTCCTTTTCGCAAGCCCACTTACACACAGCCGGCGCATTCCTGCATCGCGCAACAATAAAACTCCCGCAACTATATCGGACGTGTGTACATACAAGCCGATCGCGTGCGGCGCGCTTATTCTTTTTTTTCATAATAGCGCCGATAATAGCGTCGGCTTACGCACGCGAGATCGCAGAGGGAATCGAAGTCGCAGTCGAAATTCCGAGATCCGTCGGCATTAGCATAATCAACGGCTCTGAATTATCGGCCGGTGTGGGAATTTTCGGATCGGTGTCAATGCACCTATCGAGTCTAAGGCGCGGAGCTTGGGAAATAGGTCCGAAAGAGAGAGAGAAAGAGTTGGCTGCTTGCCAGAGAGGAGGAGTCTTTACACGAGCTGCGCGCGGTAGTAACACGATGGTGGTTTGAACTCCCTTGTGTGGGAGGTTTAGAGAGCGCCGGTGCGGTTTATTGTCTACGCAGGGAGATGTTGTAGCTGGGGAGAATTGAGGGGAGTTGGGTGGATGCGAGTTTTGTTTTTTCTTTTTTGTTGGAGGATGGGTGAGTGATTAGATAATGATGGATCGATGGGATAGGAGTATGGGATATCGGTGGGTAATTGTTTTTTAATGTAGTTTAATTGACGGGAGATGAACGTTTGATGTGAATGTTGTTATTAATGATAATTCAGTTACAATGTTTGCTGGGGTAATTGTCGAATGAATTGATACGATTTCGTGTTTAGCAACAATTTCTGAAAAATACAGCAATCTAGGTGCCATCAAGCCTCTGCTCTATTATTGAGCGTTAGAAAAGTAGAGATTTCTTTTAAATTGCTCATAATTGCTTGCGCCTATAATTTTCTTGCTTAGCCCAAAAAAATCAACAATTTCCAATTATTATCATACTCTTATTTGAGCTAAACCATATTAAAATTGACGATTATCTCAAAATTGTCATAATAAAATAATAATATAGTTCTAGGAAGCCGAATGGATGCGATGAGGCGGAAGCAAACTGAACAAGTCGCGCAAAGTATTCTCATAAAGAAAAAGAGCTGAAATTCCAAGAACATTTGTAGGAAACGGAAGAAGCCCACGAGCAAAAACGGCAAGTTACAAGATGAGCGTCTCCATGCTCGACTACATGACAGACGAGGGAGAGAGAAAGTACAGTGGAGCTTGACTGAGACGTGGAGGGAAGAAAACGAAGCAGTGGAAATCAGCGGTACTCACGTGCGTGCTTCTTGGGTGAATCTAATTTATCTGTCTTGCTGTTACAAAGGTTTAATATTGATTTGTAGTTGATATTGTGTTTATGGGAATGAATTACTATTTTTCTTTTAATGTTCTAAAGCTTTTGGCACTTTTGTGTAGTATTATAGAAATTTAAATTAATCATGGAGGGTGATAAGAATAACTCGAAAATTTAAATTAGTATTGATATGAATTAATGCATTAACTTTTTCTATAACATAAACAAAGTTCTTTAGCGAAATGTAAATTAATAGTTATTAAGCTTATTTAAAAACTTATACTAAACTTTTTGATTTTTCTGATTTGAATATTCAATAAAACGGATGGATATCATAAACTTGCTATAAGTCGTAAAAATTAAGAAATACACAAAGAAAAATCTTGCCCTTTTCTCTAATTTTCAGTAACTTTATTAGCATGTGATTAATAAGATAAAAACTACTAACTAATAATTTAATTTTATTTAATTTAATTTTTCTAATAATTTTGTTTCTGATGTTTTCTATAAAAAAAAAATGATTTATAAATTCATTGCAGATAAATCAAGACAATAATAGTTACTTTCAATTTAAACATACGGAACTCACAACGAGTTTTTCCCTTACAAACCATTCTCTCCTAATCGACAGCACCTCCAAAAAGCTTCACCCCAACAAAAACCCAAACCCTCTTACCTCCCGCATTCCGCACTTATTCATCCCCCCTCTAAACAATACGCACCTCCAGCTCGTAAATTGCCTCATTATCGGTGCTCGCGATCGAGCTACTCGCGTCGGGAGGTCAGAAACGGTATCCCCTCGCGCTCGCACAATTACCTCTGTCGCCCTGAGCGAGCTTGCTACCAGCAACGCCGAGGATTGAAACGTCCGAGCCACTCTACCGTAATTTCTAGATCGGCGCGCACGAGTGACACGAACGAGCTCCATGGATATACGCCACGAGTAGAGAGCCGCGCACGCGTTTTTGCCTGGCCCCGCCCGGGGCTGCCCCGAGTGGATGATGCGTTGTAACGCGAGAGAGTAATGGTCTTCCGGGTTTATTAGAGCTATTATGATTTTTGCGCCCGATCGCGGAAAGTGGCCGGAATGACGCTGCTCTCGCCTCGCTTATCTGCGCGAGTGATTTGCGAGCTGCTGGGAGCCGCCACTCGGGAAAATGGAATTACATTGAAATGTAGGAACTGCGTTTGGCTTTTTGTTGCGGCTGTGATCGTCTAATGTCGAAATGACGCGTTTGAGATACATTTTATTTCATATTGGTTAGATAATCGGAGTCTTTAACGTAATGGACTCCCATCGTAAGGCTAATAGAGGTATCAGACGATTATGTGCATATATGAACTGGAGTTGCGTGAGAGTTACGGCGTTGGTAAGTCAGCTTGGTCGCACGATGCGTGCACCGTCTATTATTCCACGTCTTTATTCTTATAAGGCAGTCGAGGGTCAATGAATGGGTGATGGGGAAACAGAAGCCTCGGCTCGGACGGTGCACGTCTCTGCTTAATAACTGTATTTATGTATCCTCTCGACACTTTTATCTTCGTTGATGTATTATAGTGTGGCTGAGATGTTCCTCATTGCGATCTTTGTCGACGTGTTGCGCTGAGCTTTTGACATCCCTGATAAGGACTTGCGACGTCGAATAGAAATCCTTGTTAAATAGGCGGTAAATAAAAATATCGGAGTATTCAATTACAGTGAAGATTGTAGAGTTATTTATATAGCTGCTGCACCACACAGACAAACAATAGAAAAAAATCAGCACTAGCAGAAAGATGGTTGACGCGGCGATAATCTCTCAACCGTAAAGCTCTAATAAACTCGCTTCAGACATCAGCCATCCTATCCAAAACCACTTCATTAATCATCCCTACGTCCCTAAAAGAATGCACACTGACATCCACCCATATCGAATCAACAATTATTTATAAAAGCCCTGGACCGACCGGTATGCTTAAGCAAATTTTTTAATTTCCAACGATAGCTTCCCGGACGCGCGAGCTGCCTGATCTCTTAATCCGCGGGGCGTTGCATAATCGGCGAGAGGCTAACAATACCAACGAGCCGAAGGGCGAGTAGGAGGTAAGCGTGCAGAGCGAAAGCTATACAAAGCGCGCTTAATCCTGACGATGGGTACAGTCCGACTGAAGAATTTCGGTTGGTACATTATGAAAGATAACAGATTGAAAGGGTGGTTTTAAATTAGAGGTCTTTGTGTAAGGGTGCAATTGTGAAGTGCTGTTAATTCAGACGTTGTTGATTACGAGATAATTTCAGGTGATAAATCAAGTACTTTAAGAGGTATTCAGTTAGGTTGTGAATGCAAGGAATCGCGGTAATGACTTTGGATTGTAAATTAGCTTTTCAATAACGCAATTCAGCGTGTTTCTTTGATGTTCGTACAGCTATACACAAGCCTTTGCTCCTTGGTACTTTTAGGAATTATTTACTTCGAATTTATCTCCTTCGTGAGATCTTACTCAGCAATCCTTTTATGTTTAGGGTATCAGCGTTCGTAAAGCATCGGGAATTTTCCATAACTCAAAATTTGCATTAATCTTTCAAAAAGCCGCATAGAACCGGTTGGCTGTGCGTGTAGTTTGCGAGTAAAAGATCACGCGTGATTCGTATTTACTGCGAAGGGAATTTTCTTATAAACTTTGCGCTCGAGAAATTTATAGTAAAAATTTATTTGCAGATGTTTAACGAGGTACATTATGACATTTTGGTACTTATTACAGGGAGATAAATTTTGTTTTACCATGTTACCGCGATTGAGCAAATATGCCGTAGTGATAAATCTTGGGTGAAAAGGACAAGTAACGGGCTGAACTCGCTTGTAATTGTTTGTTTCGTTAATTTATTGAATCTTGTAGCAAATAAACAATGTCTAATGGGAATGCAATTATTTTTGGGTGAAATACAATTTTTATAATTATCCAAAATCATATAATAAAAAAAAATGAATACTGATCTATTAAAAATGTAATAGTAGTAATTTTTTGTATGTTAAGTAAACTTTAGTAATTGTTCGTTTTGATAAATCATATAGTATGTAATACTATCGGCATATAAACCATGCCATATGTACTTTATTTGACACCTCTTTTATTCTCAAATAAAAATTTTTATGAAATATAAACTTTTTATTTTATTAAAAAAGAAATGTTTTCATTCAAATCTCAAGAAAATTAAATAAGATATCTGAATAGGGGCGGCCTTATATAATTTTAAATCAGCTCAAATAAAAGCTTATTACTTTTTTAAAATAATTTTTGTAGTAGTCTTATAGAAAAATTATTAATGTTTTGCTTGTTAAAAAATTTTAAATAAAACTATAGATGTATTACATTTTAAAATTACAAAAAAAAATTCTCTCTTAAAAAATTGGCTCTCATAATCACGCCTTAACTTTTGGACAGTATATTTTTTTTTTATCTACAACCTAGCATGGAATGCGCTTGTCATGTATATGAGGTAAAAATAGAAGTTCAGAAGCTGCTTTTATTTGGCACTTTTTTCTAATAAAGTTTTCTATAACATTAGTATTGCATTAAGCAATTTATGTTTGTTTTGGTGTAATATCAACTCGACATAGTACTTGGTAATTAGATACTTCAACGCTAATGCCCTCTCAGTAACAATGAAGTAGATTAATATTAGCAACCGTAAGGATTACTATAAGCCTAATGTGCATTAATTATTACCAATTATTGAAATCAGTTATATTGACTACAAGATGTAGGCACTGATATTTTTTACAACGACACATGTTTGAATCATTTTAAAAAGATAGTAGAGTCAAATAAAGTATATCTTAAAAATCTGTAATAAGTATTTTTACCATTAAAACATCACGTGAAAGAAACTATGTCCTTTTGTTTAAAAATGTTATGAATTTTTCAGTAATGTAAAGGATACATATTTTAAAATTTGTGCCAGTACACTAAAAAATTAAGCCTAATAATTAATAATTAAACATTTTCTAATAATGAACCTAATACCTTCGTATTTGATAATGCACATGTAAATAGAAGTCTGGCAAAATTACGCCGGATTTCAATGCAATAATTAAAAAAAGTCTAGAGAAAATTCTGTCATAGTGGTCGTAGCCAGACTTTAGCCAGACTTTAGTCCAGACTTTTACCAGAATTTTGCCAGACTTTTTTTATAAAAGTTAGAGTCAAACTTTAAGAAAAAATCATGATATTGGTTGAAAAAGGATTATAAGTATCATTTTCTTGTCGTATTTATTTACCTTGCACTTTTTTAGAGCATTGAGAAAATTAGTATAATAAATATTATTATATTGTGCAGTAAACCTGTAACATGTTCGAAAAACCAAAATAACCATTATGTTTTATAACAAAATTTACTATAATTACAATAAATTGTGCTGTAATGGTAGTATATTTTCTTATAAAACAAAGTAATTTTTTTGATTTTTCGAAGATGTCACAGGTTTCGTACACAACGTAATAATATTGTTATACTATTTTTCTAACAATAAGTATGGTATTAAGCGTTCATTATAAAAAAAAAAAATTATTTCACTATTTCATCAAATATGAGTTCTTTAAAAAAATACTTAATTACAAAAAATATTACGCTAAAAAATATTCAATTACAAAAAACTAAAGTTTCATAAATCCATCAGTGATCAAACGACAAACACAACAACACCGCAAATTCGCTAAAACACCCCCTCACCAAGCCGCAAATTCCAATCCATCCTTCCAACTCTCAACTCACACAGCCCATACATCCACCTCCAGCCTCCGCCTTCACACCGGACGCTCGCAAAGATGAAGAGCTGCTCTTCGCCCGGCTTCGGATTAAACGGCCTCGCTCCGTGTAATCATTGAATTGATATGCAAGCGCGTCTCCCTTCTTATACCCTCGCTCCTCGAGATAAAGATATCGGGCCGTCGGTGAGAAATCGCGCGCTCACGGGGCCACATTGTCGGGGAGCCGCATAAATATATCCGGAGCCCGCATTCGTATATACATATATATATCCGCGCTGGCGAAAGTGAATTCGCGCGCTGCGCTCCTTTATTCCCGGGGGATCTGATTATGCGCGCGTCTGAGAAATGAATTCGCATTCGGGCGCGATGTTTCGCGCGTTCCTTTTTTTTTTGAGGATGAGGTAGGTGGTTTTGAGAGGCTGTAATGGATAGGACATTACGCGGCTGCAGTGACTCTGCGTTAGCTGGTGTGCATGTGCTCTAATGCGACGTTCTCACGATAGCGCCAGGAGAGCTGGAGAGGTTAATGGCTTCGCGAGCTTTCCATGTTCGCGCTAAATTGTATTTACTCGGATTACATGTTTGCTGGATGTGTGCGAGCTGTAGGCGCGTTGATTATTTAGCGTTTGTGTGTATAAGATTTAGGAGGAGCTTTTTTTATAAGAACGTTATAGGACTTTAGATTAATTTGAGTCATTATTTGTAAATTGGTATAATAGTTTGTGTATACTTTTATGATTGATCCGCGGAGGCCATGAACCAAATTTTAAGTATGTAACAAAAGATCGCAGTGGTAGTACTCTAGTTTAATTTCAAATTTCCAAAATCTAAATTTGGAACGGAATTAATTTTTAATCATAGTATGTCGGTCAATCGATTTTCAGTACAAAAACTTTTTTTACCAATTCATCAGTTCTTCTGACCCAGATTTTAATCGCACTGTCATAAAATAATTCTGCTTTTGAAAAAAGGCGAACTCATTCTTTTGCAACGTAACACATTACCAACATCTCAATTTAAGAATCAAACCTAGCCTGTCCTTCAAAACAAAAACCAATAGAACATATCCAACTAAACTCCTCATCACTACAGACTAAAATAATCATTCTCCAAATACCTTTCCCACCACCACTCACACCCTCATCCCTAATCCCTTACTTGCAACAGCAGCGCGAAGATGACCCACTGATAGTACTTGTGCTGCTTGACCAGCGGATGTGGCCCGTGGCCGTGCACCTCCGTCTTGGACACTCCACTATTAGACACTCCCGGATAAGGTATCGATCTTCCCAGGCTCATATTGAACGCGTGCACCATGCTGTAGGTGGTGTGCAGCCAGCAGAAAGTCTCGAGCACGACCTTGTCCACCGAGCCGGAGGCCTCGCAGTGGATCGGCGAGCCGCTGATGCTCTTGCACGCCAGGGTCAGGCAGCCGGCCAGCAGGAGGGCAACTGTGGCTCGGTAGTGGAGCCGAAATATTAGGGTGTCCTCAGCGACCCGCTGCACTTTGAAGAGCGAGCGGATCGAGCCGAATACGTCTATCATCTTCAGCATTATGGGCATCGCTCGGGGACGGGTGGTTCGACGGCCACTCCGTCCGCACCGCTACAGCTCTGTGGATGGCGATTTTTGACGTTGATCAACTTTTGAAGCATGCTCATTTTGGGCATTGTTGGTTCGAAAGGACAAACATTGGCTGAGTTTTTCGTTTGGTTTTAAAAAGGTCAGTTTTGCAAGTCATCTACTTCTTACCGTGTCCTTTCAACCAGTAATTTATCGGCTGTTTTTAGAGAAGTTATCAAAGATGCTTTTGCATTTTGTACTGTCGTAGCTTCAAACAACATGTAAACGTAATAAGTACATTTTATTTTATACTGTTTTGAATATAGCCCTTCATTTAATCATCTTACCCCTTTACATAAATAGAAAAGTTTCTAGATCAATCAATTAGTCTTTTTTTCCAGCAAGATATGCATCGAAAAATTTAGAATAATGAAAGATCTGCACAAGATAAATACGAAACCAAGACAAACATAACCCCTAAAATCAATCCCCAATCACTTAACAAATCAATAATACATCTCGGAATAACCAATCCCCGATTTTTAAAAGAACGCGGCCCCGAACTAAAGCAAACGACAGTACAGAAAACTACAAAAGCCGTCCTCATCTGCCTGGAAAGGCTTTAACCCAACTTCTCTATCCGCAGCCGGCGGCTCAAAGCAAACATTTAATGAGACAACTTTCGCTCCAATTCCACTGCTCACCGCTTTCAATCTTCTCTCCTCTTCCCCCTTCGCCGTCCTTGGCAGGCGCTTATTTCTTATTTAAGCGGCATCCCCCGTATCATCGGAAGTCTCTTGCTCCTCGGTAAGAGACTTCCATGAATCCCTGCCGCCGCGTGACGATGCATCTTCAAGCTTGAAGCTCAGGCGGCTTGAACACTTCCGACGGCACTTTCATTTTAATGCCTGGCCGAGTCGACGGATCCAGCTTCAATTTGGAAGTGCGGCGACAGCCTCGGGCTGCATCTTCATTGGCGAGCGCGGAGAAGAAAAAGGAATATGGTGGATATCGCACGGTAAAAGTTGTCGCGTTGAAAACTTCGGAGCTCTTCTTTCGTCGATCTGAGTTATTTAGAATGAGAGAAGTTTGATCGTTAAGGGAGCGAGAGAGCAGTGATCAGGACTGGGGCACGTTACTTTAAATTAATATGGTACGGAGGGTGTGGCTGGCCATTAATTGTTCGTAAAATGTAATGGTCAAGTTTTAGCAGAGTTTTAATTTCTGAATTCTTTTAAATAGAAATCATCTAAAAAACTTTATGAATAAATAAAATAGTTAAAAGTTCTTTTATAAGTAAAAAGTAAATACATATTGATAATAATGGTTTCTTATTCTGATTAAAACAACCAAAACTTCATTATCTTTTATTGAGTTGAATTAGAGTTTTGAGGTTATGTTACATTTTTGTTTAACTGTTTTCAAAGAAAAATACTTTAATACAAAATTAATAGTTATAAATATTAATGTTAAAGACAGTTTTAAAAGTCTTAAAAACTTCAGTACATTAATTAGATATTTTCTCTAAAAATTTTCCTCCGCGCAATTCCAATTAAAAGCTCATCTAAACGTAATTAGAGAACATATCTCATTCTATCTTATCCATCCCATCACTGCATCCTCGCACTCTCCTAAAATCAAGCCTCAACTCTCTCATTCCAGCCCCGCAATCCTCCCCCAAATCTCCTAAAAGTCCTGAAAAAAAAGAAAAACTAGTCGTCGAAGCACCACACTGACCACAGCTTGCACGTCGACGTCGGCATATCCGGCTCCACGTAGAAACTTTCACCACAAAAACTTTAGCCGCGCGGCTTTTCCGGCGCGCACTTTACTACCGCGAAAACTAGCCTCGCGAAAGGCACTAGGCCACGCGCGAGAGCCCGGCAACGCACTAAGGGTAGAAAATAAAAAGAGAATGAAACGAGGGAGAGGGAGAAGCGCGGAGACGGTCAACGTTGGAGGCGGCGGAGCGAAAGAGGTATAGCAGAGGCCTTAAAGAGGAAAGAAGAAGAAGAAGAAGAAGAGAAAGTGAATCGCTTGAGCTAGAAGTGGAGGGGCGGCTGGCTGGCTCGAGAGCTCGACTTGAGGGGCATCCCTTGGCCTCGACCAACACGCTTCGAACACATAACTTATATTATCTCCCAAGTTTCCGACCCTCGCCTTTTCATGCGCAAGCGAGCGAGCCTGCCTGTGTATACAGAGCGACAGAGCGCGCGTATATATGCATATACGCTATCTCTGACACGCGTTCGAGCGTAGCATAGACCTCGACAAGTCGCAAATCTTTTTGCCCCCGCACTTTGCCCCTCACCTCGGCGACTTTTCTTTTCTTTTCTTCCTCTCTTACTGCTCTCTCGGTGGCTTAGCGCACCGCTTCCTTATTAGTATTTACTTCTCGGTCGCCGTGAACAGTAGGCGAGGAGAACAGTTGATTTCCGGGAATCGAGTTCTTTTCTTTCCTTGTCTTTTTTTGTTTGAAATAAAAAAATATTTCTTTTGAAAACGATTTTTTTATAAGATTTTCGAAAAGGATGAATTTTATAATATAACGAACTGATTCAGAAAGGAAATGAATTTGAAAAAATTTTCTATTTTGATCTTTCACTCAAGCTTCCCATAATCAATTTAAAAATTATTTTAAAAATGCAGAAAAATTAAACAAAATTATTAACGATTGATTCTAACTTCCAGAAACACCGAGAGAGTAAAACGATTGGCCGATACCTTGGAGCATCGGTCTTGCGTGGCGGCCAAACGTCAAGGCTAAAGCAGCATTTGAGCAAGCAGGTAACACTTGGATGGGTAATCGTTTTTCATGCGTACCGTTCTAATACCCGACTTCATTGACTAATCCAAAACTAAAAATTATTCCAGAAAACACTCGAAAGTCTCGCGCGCACCGACACACTTTCAACCCGCTCTTGAAAAATCATTACAGAAATGAAGCATGAATGCTACCCCCCTCCAGGCAAGATCCTTGTGCCCAAAAACTCGTTATTAAATTTCGCGCGTTTTGCAACTTGGCAAAATAAAATCCAATATAGCGCCCTTTGTTATCCCTCTCCACCTACCCATTAATACCCGCTAAACAGCTTTTTAATTCGCCTCGATATGCACAGCCCGACGCCGCGGCGCATCCATACAATCCTAGGCTACCGCCTTGAAATTTATAAATACTCGAACTTGACACCGAATATTATACATTCCCAACCGCGCTCTACACACCCACACACCTGCATCCAATGCGCCGCGCTCAATCATCCTCATCTCATTCTTTCATTCCATTTTTTTCTCCTTTCCGCGCAATCGAGGATAGACGCTGCATGAGATACCTGTTGTTCCAGATTGCGCGCAGTCGATTCGGCCTGGGGTGATGCCAGTGGAAATTATTCTTTATCGCCGCGCATTGTCCGCTACGGAGCACTTGATTAAAATTGTTCCCTTTCCTCTCGGCGCGAAAAAGCGCTGAAATTGGTACCGCTTAATCAGCGCAGCCGCTTACGGAGGAATAAGAGATTACACTGCTCTCCGCTAAAAATGGAAATGTTAAAATGTCTTTGGAGATTAGAGGAGGGCAGGGAGAGTAATTTTAGAGATTGTTTGGATGAATGACAATCTTCCTCCTTTTTCTCGTCAGAGACGCGCGGGTTTTGAAAGAAAGCGCGCCGGTTGGATAAACAGCGCTGTAACGGCGGCCAGTTTTTTTTTCCCGCTCACGGCGCGCGCGGTTATGAAACGCGCGCTGAAAGACGCTTTCAAAATGTTTTTTTCTCATCCCCCGCGAGCGTGTCTTCTTGAAATAATACCACGTGTTTACTCAGCGATTTCGCCTGTTTATCCTATTACGTATCAATTACTCCGATTACAAAGCCGCGAAACGCGCTCGACATCAGCCCGCGGTCATAACGAAATTTTACAACGATAAACCACCTCGCGCGCGTAAAGCAAACTCAAACTTTCTCCGCGAAGAAAAAAGCTCAAGTCGGGCATACAACAGGGGGAGGCTTGGATTTCAGGCGGAACCGCGGACAAATAAACCGGGCGCCATTAGGCCGCAACTGGAAATAGATACTTTCGGTCGCGTAAACTCGCTCTCTGTGCGCTGCAGCTGGCGCACGTGTTCGCGGCGGTTTAAATCCGAAATATTTCGAAAAAGACCAATTGGTGGCTTGGGGACGAGAGAAGAGATCAAAAGGATGGATGGATGCGAGGCTGGGATGCCATTCGCGGAGTTGCTTGGCTGTGTATACTTTTTTTCGAGGTTGGTTGGAGGGGAGAGGAAGGATTGCGAGGCTCGTGCGTTTAGAGACCGCAAATTGTATGCTGGGTGGATGGGAGAGGATGTTAGGGTGATGTGGGTCTTTTTGTTTGATAAATTTAGATGGGGGAGGAGTGAGGCGAGATCGTTTTTGATGGAATTTTGTAGATATTTAAATATTTAGATAGTTTTTAAAAGTTGGGATGTAAAAGGTAGTATAGGGTGAATTATTATATTGTACATCTAAATTTAATGTAGCTATAATGTTTATTACCATCATGGTTGAATGTTTTTACATTAAATATAATGTAAAGCACTGAGAGCAAAGTTTTGAATACGTACATTAAATATAAAATTACTGCAAATGGTAATAAATATAATGCAAATAGGAATTTAGTGTATAACTAATAAAAACACGTGCATTACCATTATAGGGTTCAGAAAAGAGACACTTTCATAAGTATTGATTATCCATAATTTAATTTTAATGTATGTATATCAAAATATTTAACAGTACAAAATTATTTAAAAAAAATATATTTCCACACAATAGATTAATTTTTTACACCGCCGAGTAGAACACTAACTTTCACCGCGAATAAAAATAATCCATTCCTACATTACATATCAATCCATTCCAAAAACAAACCATCAAAACGGCCAACCTCCTCGCAGTAGAAAAAGCCAACTCGGTCAGCCACATCCACATCCGTAAATCCATCCCACCCATAACCCCGCGAAAAACAAAACAATCCGCACACCGTAAAAAAAAGCTCACGCGCATTCTATCCGCAATTCAAACAGAGATCTAAACACGCGATCCCGCAAAACGCGCCTTCCGTTTACTGTTTCACTCTGGCAACGGCAGCGGCGATATCTCCGATTACAGCTCGCCAGCACGGCTCGGGCATCAATAACGATGAGCGCAGCAGGCAGCCGGTTAAAGGGGGGGATAGAAAGGGAATAAGGCGAGCTCGCCTCGTGGTCGTCTCTCGGCGGGCCGTCGGAAGCGAGACACGAGGAAGTCGCCCGATGCGTGCGTAATTAATCGTCGATGGACGCGCGTCTGTCAGCGAGCCAGCGGCGCCGTTGTAGGTAGACGGCTCTGACGCTCGGACGGCTGGGAATTCCTCGATGGGACGATAGGAGGGGGGGTAGGGTGAGGGCTTTGTGGAGAGGGAGTGAGGTATGTTGGATAAGGAGTTTTTTTTTGTGATGTGATTAGAGGGTATTTTTACAAGTACTTGTCAGGTTTTATGAAGTCGATATAGCTAGTTGGAGTATGCAGAGTAATTTTAGAGCTTTTCAAAAACGTTTATTTCTGAAAAATCCGGAAATTCTTCAAAAATGAGCGACGCGTGTCGTAAAACAAATACAGCCAATCCGCCCGAAAAAACATCCACCGCAACCTACACAAATACATTGAGTCATAAAGCAAGTTGACACACTGCCGTCCCTCCCACTACACAAACATTCTCCCCAACTCTCATAATTAACCATCACTTGCCCACACCACCCTCTCATCAATCCAAAAATTAAAAAGCAACATTCACCTTAAACCACTCCCAGCTCTTGCCGACACAATCGCGAGAAAAGAAAGCTCGCCCCCCGGTTAAGACAGGGGGCGCGGGGGAGGGAGACTAAAAGTCGAGGTAGCGTCTTGGTCGTCAAGGCATTCGGGTCATTGTCACGCTATAGATAGAACTGCTTGCATGCATGCAGGCGGAGAGCGAGCAAGGAGACCTTATTACGGCCTCGGCGCTCGCGCGCTCGATTTTCACTGTCGCGTCTCGCTTTGCTTTGCGTGCGTTTAGGAGAGACTTTCTTCGTTTGCTTCCTTCCTCGTTCGCGGAGCGGGAAGTGGGATTTGCGGGACGAGCCGGAAAAGAAACGGAAAAGGCGAGCGGTGAGCTTGTTAAGTCGGTTAGGCCTCGCGGCTGATGGAGAGTAGGAGAAGAGCAGAGGGTGGTAGAGTGGATTGTAGTAGAGAGTTGATTTTGAGGTGGGGATTTTTTTTATTGTTTAGTAAAATTTTTGGGTTTTGATTAGGTTTGTATAAGTAGTATTGATTTAGCAGTGGACTGGTCAGTAAACTTAAAACATTGGAAATTTAGCAAGATTTATAGAAAAAATAAACGAACGCACCGCGGAGTATTTATCGTCTCATAATTCATCAACTTTACTGCCCGCAGAATTAATAACCACCGCGCCAAAACGCATCCCTGTCAAACGCAGTCCAATTCAAAAAGTACAAACCTCTCACCCAACCATCCCCTAAAAAAAGCTACACCGCAGCCAGCATATCAATTACCCCAATCTACAAAGTCCTTCCAGATACGAGCCATCACTACGTCTGCGATCGACACATTTATCCCAGATTTCAAAAAACCAAAAAGCTCCCCTCTCGAGCCTCTCGGAATAAAGCTTTGCCTTTCAGGTGAGCACATAATCGCGTTGACGCTGCAATGCCGGCAATAAAGCATCGCTCGCGGTAGTAAAGCGATAAATAAGAGAAAGAGCAATTAAGCTCGCGCGCGGCCTCGATTCGTCACTTCGGCTTTATTGTCCGCGTCGAGGAGCGTTTTCGGCGTGTCGGCTCTTTTAACAGCCTGTGTTCTCGGAATTTTGAGTTTTTCAGAGACGGAGCGCTCTTGCTTTGTGCGAGAGAGGCCGGGCTGGTTGAATTTATGAGTTTTAACTGTTGCTGCGCGAGCTGAGATTGTTGAGGCGATTGTTGAAGGGAAGAGAGCCGTGAAATGGATGCTGCTTGTTTGAGAGTTAAGTGTTCGTAAATCGTTTTAAATATGGGATTTTTTTAGGTTGGGTTCGCGTTTATGAGCTTTATAAAGGATTGCGACACTTTTGATTGTTAGCAGTTTAAATCTATTTATGGTTGGTTTAAAAATGACTGGTTCTTTTGTTTTTTTTTAATTTCTTCAATGGTAACCTCGACAATTTTATGTCCGTTTGCGTAGCAGACAGTTGCAGTTTTATAAAAAAACCGTTCAATGGTATTGAACGCTGATAGATTAAAAATTACAGAATCTTTCAATTTACTTATTTTATAGTCAGATATTTTAAAAATCGTAATGTATTATAAATTATACGGTAAACGAAAATTTTCGATTTATTCTAAACCAATTCTAACAACAAAGCAATCTTCATTGTAGTATTTGATGCAGCGCCGAATAAAGTGAATTTTGAACCCACAAATTACATGCTACCAATCGACCAAAAACATTTCATCACACTCACTCCGCAGTATCACGAATCAGTAAAAAAATCCACTAACCCACTCATCAACCTTAAAACACCAACCCTTAAACACCACCCTAACCACCAAACCTCCACACTCACCCACCTCAATCTCTCGCTCCCAAGTCCGTCTCCCAACTAAAAATACATCCCGCTCGTCTCCTTCGCTCGCTTGCGCTCCTCTACAGCACATCTCGCAAATCGCGGGGGCGCGCATCGCACTATAAAATCACGCACTCGCGCACGGCGACGTCTTTACGATCCAGCTTCCCATAAAGCCCGATAATAAAACAATGCCCTCCACCTCCGCGTAGGCAGACTCACGCAGGGCGACGCGCGCGCGATTTAAAACGGACGTATAGTGCGCTTAGGGTTTCCCGCTTGGCAATGAACTAGATATAAGACGCGCCGCCCACGCAGCCAAAGACATCCGCGCGCGACTCTAGTTCGGCGCGTTTACTTTCTTTCGCCAGGTGCCAGATGGCAAAGGCTTTCGCGAGAACGGGTTTATTGGATTATCGGGGGACAGAGTGACGAGAGAGCGGATTACGCGACTCTTCGTTTTCTTCCACTTTTCTTTGGAGCCGAGTGTATAAGCCGGGATTCAAGCGCTTTATAATCTCCGGAGGTTTGAGCCCGGATTATTTGCCGTTTTATTTTGAGGGCAGGGATGTTATGAGGTAGAAATAATAAAAGGATAATAAGGATATTATTCGCGTTTTACGCCGCTAGGAGATATTACCCTTATTTTTCATTCGACGAGGCTACGGCTGAATCTTTTGTTATATCACCGCTAAAATTTTTCATCGCGGGATGCGTTTTACCACTGGGGGAGACCCTTTTCAGGAGAGATTTTATGGTATCGCTAGAGAGTAACGCAGAGATTTCTTTCTTTTTGCGTTTTAATATTAAAATTATCGAATTTAACGTGCAGCTGTATCTAGCGTTTGGCTTTATGGTAAGGGACTCGCACGTATTATTATACTCGCGCTGAAAGATATTAAAATTTTCATTACACGATTGCTGATGGAAAATCTCGAATTTTGGATTAGGGCACGTAGTGCCGAGTATTTTAGGAACTTTTACACTTTACGACTTGAAAATCTCCGTTGAAACTTTACTTCCACACCCAGCACCGAGGATACTTAAACCTCACCAGTTCGCGAATTTATTATGTAAATTTCGTTATAAAAATATATCTCTCCACTTTCGCCACTACATTCGTAACACTAAAACACGTTTTCCCCAACATAACACCGTAATCACCATTCCAAATTCAATCAAACTAAAATAACTCCACTTTCAAAAAAAAAACCACCCGCATTACCTATATAAGCAGTCATCGACAGCTCGATAATCCCGCAATCCCGCTCTTACACTCGACTCCGAGAAAACCCGTTTTCCCGGACGTTTTCCTCTTACTCTCTCTAATCTCAGCGCGATAACACGGTATGACTCAATCCTTTCCTTTCTACACACCCGCAGCGAGTCTAATCTCACCTCGAACTAGGCCACCGCTCGCTTATGCACCTCTCGCGACAAAAACGTTAATTGATACACATATATACGTATACACGTTTCAGCGCGAAAAGCTCGGCTGAATTACGGCGCGCAGGTGGCGCGGAGCGCGCGTAACGAGGAGCCGTAAAAATGCCCGGTTTTCCGCGGCGATCGTTCGATATGCGGAAAGCGGACGATTATACGCGCGAACGAGCGTCAAACTATCGTGGAGAATGGGAAGGAACGCGCTGCTATGCCGATTTGTTTTTGAGAAACGGCGCGGAGTTATGTTTCTCGCGACGAGGTACTGAAATTGTAGGTTTGTTACGTGTGCGTGGGTGGGGGAGGCAGTTTTGCAGATGAGTTTTTTTCGTTTGACGATCGGCCCTGGAGGTAGGGTTCGATTAAAAATCGCGATGAGCTACAAGCCGCAAAGAATTAACTCTGCGTCAATTTCAAGTACACGAATCCAATTTGCAATCATCGAATTTACTCCGCGCTCGTTAAATTAAAAACAATTACCCCAACAATGCTTGTATAACTTATCGCTCGGATTCCAGCGCAACGTATCACATCCATCCACTCGCGACAAATATAACACACAAAGAACGATCCCAATGTTTCCATCGGGACAAAACGAGACAAACAACGAGAGAGAGAAACAGAGAAATCATGCCAATAACCCTCTCTCTCTCTCTCCTCCAAGCACAAAAAAAAAGAAGAAAAAACCAAGAGAGGCAAGGCCCTCGCGGAATGCGCGAGGTACGAAAGGCCTGTCTCTGCTTGGGGCCCGTGCACACGCAGCATTCGTATATATATTCGCCTCGAACTTTATGTCCCGGCCGAGCTCGGCGCGTAAAAAACTCTCGCATAATAGCAGCGGAGGATCGCGCAGCCGACTCTCTCTCTGTTGTTTTTTCGAGTTAGCCGCCGCGGGCGAAACGCTTTAAAATCGCGCGCCAGGGAAAAAGGAGCGAGATGCATAAGCCGTTTGAGAGGTAGAGGAATGTCTTTTTTTTGTTTTTTTTTTTTAGGGGGGGATGGGGAGGGCTGTTTGGAGGTAATGCATCGGTCATCGATCGGCGCGAGGGAAAAAAGTGGAGGCATTGAAAGTTTACAGTTGCGCGGTCTTCGGGCGGGCTTTTAAAGGCGGGTATTGCCTTTGAGTATGACGAAATCTTTTGGCGGAGGGTTTTTACGGTTTTGTTTTACGGTTCGCTCGTTTTGTAATGATTTAGGTAGCGATTGGCTGGAATAATTTGTTTGAACACGCGCTTTTCATTTTTGGATTTTATGTGCTTTAAATGAATATTTTAAAGTAAGTTTATGGTTTTTATATTATTTATTCATTATTTATTATTTGTTGGCTTTATTTTAATTTATTTTAAAGCAGAAATGTAGAAAGGGGAAAACAAAAAGTATAAGCTCTTTACTCATGGAAAAAAGGACTTAGCTTGTAGTATTCGCAAAAGTAGAAAATGCCAAGCTAGGTTAGACGTTCAAAGCGCACAATTTTAAATTTAATTAAAAATCTTATTCAGATTCTTCAGCTTTTTAAAAATAAAACTACTGTACTTTATAATTAAAAGTAGATATTATCTACTTAATACAAGTGTAATATTAAACCATAATACTTATTAGTAAATCGTTTTCCTCTACATATAATATAAGAGTTTTCAAAACCATATATAAAATAAATAAATATAAATACTTCGATTTAACAATTCAAACCAAGGATTAAAAATGTTTCGTAATTGTGTACGTATTTGACAAAAAGAAAATCGTTATGAAAATTCTGCACCTATTGAACGAAAAAAAATCGTTCTTTCAATCTTTCATTATATACTTATATTACGTAAATTTTACGTCATCTTTAACGAATTATGAAATACGAAATATTTTTAACTGTGAACACAATCAATTTCATAATTCCTCATAAGCAAAAACCTGCTCATCACCCAACCAACAGCCACCTCCAGCGCCCACCATAACCCAACATCCCAGCGTCAAATACCTCCACACCACAAAACCCTCCAGGCAACGGTACTCTTTCTCCTCTTCGCGTTTTTCTCCCAACCCCACGAAAGGGTTGTCCAAGACACCGATCCTCTCTCTCCCGTCTCTAAACCCAGCGACGAGCTGTCGCTCATGCAAGAAACCAACAGCCTCACTCCCAAGCCAAAGCGACAGAAAAGACATCGGCGTAACGGTACACGCAGCCCGCAAGAAGCGCGCAACTTCCGCTCTTGCACAGGACCGCCGCGAGCCTAGAAGCACAGGGAACAAAAGGATCATTTGTTACGCGGCTGGAAGGGGGAGAGGCAGGACCTTTGTCATTGCGCCGGGACGATCGTGAGCGTACTTCTTTTATTCTTATCGCCTGGATACTAAGATCCGCCGAGCTATAGGCGACGATTACCGACCTCTCGCTAAGAAAGTTCGTGTCTTGCGCAACCGGAGGCTTTTTCTGAGGGGAAAGGGTTATTAATTGCGGCACGAGGAGCGATCGAGGAGAAATTTTGAGGTGTGTGTGTCGGGAGAGAGTAAATTAGAGGCCGGCTGCATTGTTTTGTGGGGGTATGAGATTTATCATTTTTGTTTATTATTCGGATGCGCGCGGGGTTTTGTAACGTTGGTTTTGCGCTGGGTTACCAAGCTGGTTTAGTGTGTAGAGGGAAAAGTGCTCGGATGCCATTTTCTCGTGGGCCTCGGGCGAGTTATGCACCGAGAGGTGGTCGTAAGCGGCGAAGGGATTTTTATCGCTTTGATAAATGAATTTCTAATACAATTGAATTAAACGGCAATTTTGCTGGGGGAAAGTTCTGATCAGGAGAAATTTGTTCTTTGTGAACGATCGCAGATAGGAAATTATGTAATTCTATATTAACGCATCCAGAAGACATTCTTCAGCAATTACGATAATCAAAACAGAATAACTGTTGCATAGCTAATTTTATCTTTTCCTATCATACAATTCATCAAAAAATATTTGTCTTTACAATACACAAAAGTCATCCCTCTAAAGAACAATAAAAAAATCGACCACTTTTTATCCTCTCGAGTTTCTCTCATCACTGTATTTTCCCTAGTATACGTCCCTTTCGGTTCTAAGGCCTGTAAAGCTCCTCGAGGCCGATTAAAAATTCGACGGAAAATGGGCACCTGAGAAGGAGGCGAGCGTGAGCACAAATCACCGGAGACTCGTAAAATCGACTGCGGACGCGAAGGTGAGTTAAGGGCCGGAGACGAGAGCCGAGGGACGAGCGCGAGGTGTTTCGAAAAATTATTGTCTTTGTGCCGGTGAATTATTGGATGTCGAGGTGTCGATTTGGAATTTTGTGTTTTTTGTGAAATGGTTAGGTAGGTGTGTATTGTGGTATAGATAGGTGGGTAATAGAGAATTAATATGTTATTTAGGATTATTTTCTTTTTGAAATTTCATTCTGTAATTGTTGTATACATAATTGTTCCATTTATAGAACTAATAGAAAGAAGAAACGTTTCAATATTTAACTTTTAGGAAAGATGTTTGTATTATATTATTTTAATAATATTCAAGCATTAAATACACAAAAAACTTCATGGAAATAAAAACAATTTTTTGAATAAAGTAACGGTTATTAAAAAAAATTAAAAGATTTTTTAATTATCAGTTACTCTTCTTATTGATTTGAAAACAAAATTATCATTTTCATCCATACATTTTTCTTTTTTGTCAATCCTATTGGAATTTTAAATAAAATTAATCAATAGAATGTAATATCAATTTAATTAAAAAAGTTCAATTTCATAAACAAATCGATATTATATCATACTGAATAATTAAATTTTACTATGGATTCTCTCTCTGATATTTCTTAGCCAAGAAAATAAACTATTTTTCATTAGGTTCGGATGAAAAAAAAAACAAAAAATTTATTTTATCGAGGGTTTGAGGTTTTTCTTAGATTTTAACCAAGAATAATAACGCAACAGTCATCTTCATTTCTTTAAAAAGATTGTGCTTTTTTTACTTACAATCCGTATTTTGATATATATGTATGCTTCGCTCATATAATCAAAATAATATAACAGCGTTTAAAAATTCAAAATCGTTCATGGCCCTTAATAATTTGTTAATAAATTATTATATCTAGTACTACTTATCAACAGCTTAAGAAATAAGGAAGTAACACAAATGACTTAGTTATAGTATCAAAATTTTATTAGTATTTGCATTCTATGGAATTTTAAAGAATAGCTTTTATATATCGCTTTTATTCGCAAACATCTCTATAAACTTAAAGTTTTTATACTTGAAATTTTCAAGTATACTTTTTCAAATTTGTATAGATATTTGAAATAATTCAAATTCATTAAAATTTATGCTAATTTATACCCTTTATTGTTAAAATAACGTTTATTAACAACTAATAGGAGACACTGTAATGTTCTATCTTCTAAAACTATTTTATAATTATTTACTTTTGATTAAAATTCCTATACACTATACAAAAATAAAGCTGTTATTCTAGTTGTGAAACTCGGAACAGAAACTAATTCAACTGTCGAGAATGCTAATATCAATCACCAATAAATCACGCAGAGCCTATAATCAAAAATTCGATACAATCTCCACCTCTACATTTACCCGGAAACAGATCGTATCAAACATTCGATTACGCACGCGTAATCTTCCGCCGTGTCAGACTGTTGACTTTGATATATTAAGATAGTCCAATTTTTCCTCTCCACAACCCACTCCAGCAGTTCCCATCTTTCACCACTCCACACTCAAACCTCTCATCATCCAAATCCCCAGCAAAAGAAAAACAAACATTGAAATTACCTGTAAAAACAGCATGAAGCAGACCCACTGATAGTACCTGTACTCCTTCCTCTCGCTATCCGGATACTCCCTCGAGTTAGCCACTCCCGGAAAGGGCACGTCGTAGCCCTCCTTCCTCTTGTAAGCCGCCGTGATGGTATAAGTACTGTGAATCCAGCAGTAGGTATTCAGCACGTCCTCTGGCAGGTCCTTGCTGTGAATGCAGTCTATGGGATTGCCGACGTACTGGCGCGTCGTCACTATTAAGGAGAACGCGATCAGCAGTATTACTGTCAGACTGTAGTGGAGACGAAAGACCGCTGTGTCGATGTGGATGTGCGAGATTTTAATCAGGCTCTTCAGGCCGCGGAATATGTCCAACATCTCTGCGGCCGGATACTCGAGCATGCACGGACCGTCTTCTTCTTACACTTGGTTTGGCTCGAAAAACTGCCTACATTTTTGAAGGCTGGTAGAGTTTGGGTTTTTTTTTTGGTGCGACGCTTTCCGGCGATTCTTTTGTTTTCGCACCGACTTGGCCGTTTGGTTAGGTTTACAAATGGCACTTGAGAGATCAAAGCATTCACGGTAAACAGAATGTCCTTCTTTGTTCGATTCCACTTGAAAGCTTCAGCAGGCTATTCAAGAAATTCAGCTAATCACACGAAAGCTCATCGATCACCACTCCAATATACTAACACCTATGTCTCACGTTCGTCCTCTCACCTCGAGATCAGACGTCTCTCGCTCCCCATTCCTCAACACAAGAGCAAAAAATCAAGGAACAAAACTCGAAACTCGCACATCTCGTACCTCGCTCACATCCTCGCTCCTCGCTTATTTTTTCTCTCCTATCCAAGGAGCGCGAAACTCGTTTGAACCTCGGGGCGTCGACGCCGACGCGCTCGGGTTCCTCTGCGCATCCTCGCGCTATCCAGCTCCGATTCCACTAGCTTGACCACTCCCGCAGAAGTACAGTCGTCATCTGGCGGCTCGAGCCTCCTGCTGCTGGTCCAGCGCTCGGGGACGCGCCATCCTCGTCCGGCGTCATTCGTCGACGGACCTGGGCATCGTTTAAAGACGGCGGGGCGATCGGCTGCTCCTCTGTTTGAATTTCAAATTCGCCGGGAGCTGGAGGCGCTCGTCGCGGCATCGGGGCGCATCTTCGTCCCTTTTGTCGCAGTTCTGGAAAGAAGTTTGCGCGGGAAGAGTTGGAGGAGAGGCCGGATATGTTCCTACGACTCTTCCCGGGACTTGGGCTTTTTTTTTCGGCTCGAGTTGGGGGAAGCGCGATTAGGAAGCGCGTGTGCTCGGTTGGTTCGAAAGTTCAGTGTGCTTCGAGCCAGAGGGAGAGAGAGAGATTTGTTTGACGATGTTTGTTTGATGAAATGCTTTTTGTTCAGTGCTTTCTGTTCTTTAATTGAGGAAAGACCGTTGGTGAATTGGTTTGGTAATTTGATTTGTTGAGTTAAGCTAAGGCTTAATGATATGTTAAATAAAGTTTGATTGATGTACGATTGACGAATCTCTAAAACTTACACTTACAACTACTTAAACAATTCAGTAGGATTATCTCGAATAGAGAATATAAAGCTTAAAGAGATTAGTTTCTTTTACGATCCATAAACCTTAAAATGTTCAATAAATTGTCGATTCTTTAATAAAGCTAAAATTACACAAAATTTAACAGATAACAAACTGTACCTAAAAGCCCTGGAAGCGATTTCGTGTGTCCGATAATAACACGCCCCCTGCTTCACTTAAAAGGCAAAGTCGTTGCTTGGGCGCTTATCGAACACATAAAAGCGCAGTGGCTCTATAATGCTGAGCTCAGTGTGCTACAAGCAGAAATTAAGAGAACAGCTTTGGCTCGTCGGGTTTCCATAAATTAACCCAAGCGCCGCTGAATCAGAATTTTAAATAAAGAAAAACCTCGCTCCCTCATTTCAAGACCACCCGACTTATGCTCAAATAGTTCAATAAAACAAGACAAACTCGAAAATTTAAAAAACAAAACTCCACCATCATTAAAAATCCCACTACAAAACGAAAAAAAAAAGAAAGTAACACGATCCCCGGTACCCACACGTGTCATCGACCGCGAATCCGAAAAATTCCCAGCGGAGCTTTCCCGTCCACTTAACTCGAAACATCGCGCGAACACGAGAATATAAAAAAGAACGGCAGCCGGAAGAAGAAGAGCGCGCAAATATTTGGACAAGGCCGAAACTCATAAAACGCGGCTCGCTGCTCGCCGGCGCAAATTTAATACGACTTTGATTGACTTTACAAGAAATCGTTGCCTCGCGCGCGACTCCGACTATATTTACTTTGTAATCCCCGCGAGCTTTGGCTTTGATACACTCGAAACTGGTTGAAAGCCGGCGAGAAGAACCGCCTGGGTGTGATGATGCAATTTTCGCGCTTGTTCTCCCCCTTGTTTTGATAACGCGCGGTGTGCGTGGGAAAAAATTTGTCGGGTACGCGCTGATTTCGTTTTCGTTATTTTGGTAGTGACGAGATTCTGGCTCGCGTTGTCACGTGTGTATTTACTTGTTTTGCGATGTTGTAAATTATAGGGATAACTGTTTTCGCGACTTTGGGAGCGTGAATGACCGCGGATAAAGATTCGACTTTGTTTCGAAATCTGCTTGTGAGACAATGTTTGTACGCGTCGTGAATAAAACTGACTTTACGAGGGCGAAGATGTCCACTAAAACACTTCTGTATTAATCACTCGAGTTAAATTTACCAATCCTAAATTTACAACCGATTAAATCCAGCTGTATTATTAGCACTGAGAATCGCAAGGAATACTTCAACGTCCACGGAACCAACAACAAACTCTAACCGATACACGAACGATCCAGCAACGCAATCCAAACCAAAGCACCAGCCAACCGCAAATCTCGCTAAATCCCTCCAACCGCACTGATAGCCGCTCCTCAGTCTCCGCGGCGCGCAAGCTCACTGCTCGGCAAAAAAGCTCGACCAGGACACCCGCTCCCTCAAACCAAAAAAAAAAACGAACAGCGACGTGAAAAAAAAATATCTCCCGGCAGATATGCAGAGGCGCACTTACGAAGCGAGTCGGCGCGAGAATGCAAGCTCCCCGCGCGCGATTTAGACAGCGAGAGAGAAAGAGAGAAGCAAAGCTCTCTCACGTGGGGGAGGGAGCGAGAGGAAGAAAGACACTTGGCATAGGCGCCGTCGGCTACTTGGCTCGATTTTCCGCTCAACGGTGGGGCGAGAAGAGAGCCTGGAGAGAGCGGATTTTAGGAGCGGGAAAAATTATACGCGCCGGCGGGCTTGCAAGCTCGGAAAATCGCGGGAGCGCGCGTTTTGATACGGCCTCGTTTCGGGAGTCCGGTAATAGACTCGGGCGCGAGTCGCGAGCCGGTTTATAGGGGATCGTAAAGCTCGCAAGTTCGTTATCCTGTAATCTTTTTCGGCCTTTCAATCATCCGGCCGAGACGCTAAAAGGTCCGTTTGATTTCGAAGGAGAGAGAGATGGATTGAGCTTGATTGAGAGCGCAGTTTTACGGGAACGCGAGAGAGCCCGTTCAAAGGTTTATTTATATAACTTATGGCGGCGTTTTAGAGAGAGCTTGCAGGGGTCGACGTTTTGGTTGAGGGTAAAATTGCCGGTTAGCTGTGCGTTGTATTTTGGGGGCTATTATTCCTGAAGAAGGAGTGAAAGTGATTACGTGTTTCAAATGATTTCTTCGAAATTTAGACAATTTAAATTAATCATATTTAACAATTGGGTTTTGTTTCCGGGGCTTTCTTAGAAATTATTAAATTCAAATGATTTGTATTACGGTTTTGAAGATATATATTTTTAAATTATTTTCCTATTGCGGTGTACATTTAAAAATTCTTTATAGAAAGATGGTAATAGAATCGATTAATATGAGTCATAAGTATACTTATGTCCTTGTTAACCCACGTGCACTATAAACACAGTTAACTGCATCGCACATTTTGAAAAATATTAAAGCAACTACATGTAATATTCAAAATATAATATTATTGTGTAACCCACTCATAATATAAAATAAAAATCCTTTATTACAATGTACTAGATTATGACATTAAATTTGTTAAAATTTATAGATATAATAATCACTTTAATTTTATATAACCAACAGTGAATAAAATATTAATGGATAATAAAAATATTAACATATTTTAATTCATGACTTTCAAAATGTGCATCATAATGATCTCATATTTTTCGACATATTAGTAATGTTTATACAAAAGTTTAGTAGTCGAATCAGCGACTATTACGATGAAAGTGTTCTAACAACGCAAGTTTCCTCCGAAAGACAAAAGTCAGCGCACGCAGATCTAAACTTTTCAGCGCGGTTTAATGTTGGCTATTTACAGTAAACCTGTCGGGCTAGATTGTGCCAAATTATCAAAGTTTACAGTACGGAACGACGGGGCCGTTGTTCCCCTGAGAGTTTCAAAAGGTGAATCAACTCACGCAATTTTCTTCCTAACGCCTGATAAACTTTAGAATGGACAGTTAAATGCAATTTTTATTAATCATGATAGCCTTTATTTTATTATTGTTTTTAATTTCATTTAGGATTTTGCTATTTGCTTTTAAGCTAAAATAATGTTTTTTTTTAAACATTTACTCTTTTTTAAAAAAATACTTTATTACAGACAATCGATAGCACAATTGTTATACTCAGACTTTAAAATCTTGCCCAAAACACAAATAAACGAAAAAAGCCTCAACCAAAATCATCTCGCCCCCATTAGAACCCACTAGCTACTCCCACACGACCATCCCAATTCCCGTTTCAGCCACAAATCAAACTTTACGCCCGAAACAATCGAACGCGTTTACGCGCTAAAATGCACAGCGAGCAGCACAAAGCGTCTCCTTCACGTCTCGGCGAGCGCTCAAAGGGAGAAAGAGAGAGAACGAGAGAGAGAGAGAGAAGAAAGGCGCGGGTTTTCCCGAGTTAGCGACTCGCCGGTTTTGTGATTTTGTTTGATGTGAGAGAGAGAGAGAGAGAGAAAGCGCGATGCTATTTTGGCCCTAACGCGCTCACAGTGCGCTACTACATCACGGCTGTTGCACTTTGCAGGCTGCGGACAAAGAGCCACGGGAATAGCCCCTTTTCGCGCGGTTACCATGTTTGGATGTGTATGCTAGAATCGTCGTTTTTTATCTTTTGTCGCTGCTCTAGAGCTAGTTTGTAGGGGTTGTCCTTTTCTTTTCAATTTATTGTACCGTGAAGTGGACTGTTGAGATATAGATAGCACTGCAACTTGTCTTTTCAAAATCTGTCTACAACACTTAACTTTCTATATTAAGTAATTAATTAGATTTTTAATTCGGATAGGATAGCTCGTCTTTTACGGCTCAACGCCAAAAAGTCCACGTTAAACGGTGCTCTCATTACAAACGTCAGAATTAATTGAAGAATCAGGCGAGTGCATTTCGTAATCCGAGTATTGCATTACCCCGGCAGCCGTAAAATAGCCCATCCGTCAGCGTGCCACTAAAAATCATGCCACCTTAATAAAGCCTAATTTACGCCGAGCCTCATTAAATCCGACACTCTCCGTGTATAAAGCTCGGGAAAATTTTTAATGGTCCCTAATCTCCCAGCTCCACCGCGCTAAAACGAAACGCGCCCCCGTCGCTTAAAACGAGAAAAGTCCATAAATTTTCTAAATAGAATCTTTTTGACAGGCTGCCCAGTGTCAACACGACCCTAAAATGGCTCCTATTTTAAGAATCTCTCAGGCGATTTTCTCCAAGCCGCTCTCTCTCTCGCTCGCTCCCGCCTGTGACAAATCGAAAAAAGGCCTATTTTTATCAAGCCGATGTTTCACAGCGGAAACATTCGCGCCTAGAATAAAGCCCGAGAGAGGAACGCGCCGATATGTAACTCGCGCGCTCGCGAGCGCTCGGACTTTCGCCCTAAAAATAACCGTACACGCATACGCCCATCTCAGAAATTTCTCGGACACCTCAACTAACTTGCGCGCTAGCACCGCAGAAACAAGTGTCATAAGCCGCGCGTTCCCGCCCACTCATCGATACATCTCCCAAGCTTCCTCCTGTCTCTTTTCTTGCTCTCTACTCTGCAAAGTCGAGGGGGAGACTGGTTCGAGCCGATTTATCTGCGGGCGATATCCGCCGCATTCGATTAACTCTAGCCCCCCGGCCGATTCAATTCGTGCTCTGCACCGCTGCCGTGCGTTAATTGAGCTCGTAATTCGCGTTTAATTAAGCGTTTTGCATGCGCGCTCGCTCTCCGCTGGATGTTCTCTTTTTTTTTTTTACTGCCTCTGCTGCCGGTTTGTTTTGCAAGCGCAGGAGCAGGCTTGTAAATGATTATTTTAACACCTGGCGCGCTTGATTTATTCTCTTAATTTGTTTAATTATTTCGCCGAGGGAGAGAGAGAGGATGCGCCGCGAGTCGAGGATTTATGGGGTGTCGGCTGGTTTAGAAGCGGATCGGGGCCTCTCGAAAAAGCCGGTTTGGGGAAATTGAGGGTGTATTAGTTACTTTGCTTTTTTATCTGGTTTCGATACTTTTCGTCTGCAAGCTGCAAATATGTAAATATGAGAGGATCATGAAAATTATTAGCACGGATCTTTGCGGATTATGACTTAAAGTTTATCTGAGCGGCATAAATCGAGCGCTTCTGATTAGAAAATTCATTATATCCCCTTGCTTTTAATCAAAGCAAATAAATATTTTAGAATTACAAATCATCAGCGTGGATCGTTTACACAGAGCTTAAACGATATTACAGCAAAGCCACCGCATCTGCCGTGAATTAATACGCGGAAGTGCATCGCGAGCATGAATTTTCGAAATAACTCGCTTACGCAAACAGCTGGGAGCATTATTCAAATAATTTTATTGCCCGATAATCAAGGAGAAATCGCCGCTCGCGCAAATTAGAATGAGTAATGCGATTCCGCGGGATCCAACAAAAGAGAGAAAGTTAGCGCCGCTTCCGGCCAGGCTAATCCCACAAAGGATGATTAGGCGCGCGTGAAATAAAAAAAAAGGAGAAATAGAAGAGCCGGCAATTGAAATTCCAAAGGGAAACGAAGTTAATCGACGATATTGATTAGGCTGCTCCGCGAGTTCACGGGGTATAAAAATAACCGTATTGTTCGTGAATCGAGTGTAGCGAGTAGGCCGAAGTCGTTTGGGCAATTTAAAGTTGTTTTCTGATCAATCGTCTAATTCCGTTGTAATAGATTGTGAGAATTGAAATTCCGGAAAGTCATAGTTACGGAGAGCAATATAATCCGCTTGATAAATAAACCCTCGCGAACAGAATCCATAAAAATGACTCTACTACTTAATAAAAAAAAATCAAACATCCTTGAAACAATGTCTAAGAATCCATTACATTTAAAAAACCATCACGAAGCATCCAGCATGGAAATACCAATGGTAACATCTCACCGAATTCTTCGAACCAAACCGCGTGACATGCCTGCACTTCTCATCGCGCAAAAATCGAACGACCTTCTAGGATAAGGATCTTCAGCCACGTCTCGTCCAGAACATAGATCACCCCTCTCATCCCTTCTTAATAAAACTGCATTAACCCTCGATCGTCTGCCCAGCCTCATGACGCTCTGCATAATTTTTCTGCCTTCCCCCCTTGAAAAACGCAGCTGCCTGGCGCTCGGCCAGCCGCGTTATAAAGAGCCGATTAAAAATACCGGAGGAGAGAGGTAGATGCGAGCTTTAAATTATTGATATTTATCATTTGTTGTTTTTTCGTCATTTGGAAAGAATGTAGGCAGTTGTTGTTACCACGGGTTGGAGTATGACTTTTTGGATGAGTGATTTGATTTATCGATGGAAGGGAATGCGCTAGAGTACATATATTTTGGAGGAAGTTTGTTTTGTTAGCTGATTTAGGATGACGGTGTTTTATTGAGGGTAGCGAGGAGCTTTCTTTTGGGGAGGTGGGTATTTATATGAATTTCAAGGAGAGAATTTTTATTTTGCGTGAAATTTGGGACAGAGATACAAAATTTGCGAGAGAGTGCGTGTAGTTTTGAGTTTGTGTCTGATGATGTATATATTCCGCAGTGTCAACTTTTCAAAATGTAATTATTTAAGCTGCCAGAGATGATACTTTGTATTAGTTGGAGAGATTTGTTAAAATGTGCGAACGTTCAGAGTTGAAGAAATGAGAACGATATTTTTTTTGTTGTAATTTTTCGGATTATTTTTACTGTCATATTTGTCATTTTCTTTTAATTTAACAAGCAACTAAAAATGCTATAAAATAAGAATAATTTCAAACTATATTCAAATGTAATTAAAAGAGGATGTAATATCATAAATTTGATTCCAACACGCTGCGATTACTTATTTCTAAAATATTAATAAGCATCCAAACTATTCAAATGAGAGAAATTCTAATTTTACAAAATGACTTTAATCCTTGCGTAAATATAGAGTTTTTTCACGGAAACGAAATACCAAGGCAATACACTTACTCACATCTCTTTAAAAATACATTGAGGCTAAATTCATATACTCCTATACGTAATTCTCTGAATAATTTTCGTTAATCCAGCATCCAAATATAGAAATACATAAATTTGTCTAAACGTTGAATCATAAACATTGTTCTCTAATCAAACAATACTCTGACAAATAACTATACAACAACTCTCACAAAGTCAAGGACCTGAAATTTCACCTATCCTCCTATAACACACCAGCAAAACAATGACTAAAACGATTTCCCCCTCACTTCCTCTCCAAAACATTTGCCGCACCTCTCAAAAACCAAAACGGAAGCGCATATATCCCCAACATCCAAAATCCCCGTTTCCTCAGCCATCAACGGCCAAAACAAAAGAAAAACCCTGAACCCTCGCAGAGCCGCTCGAAGCGCACTCGCGCGCGTCTATTTTTATACTCCACCGCGAGCGCGCGGAACTCGCTGTACCGTTCTCCTCTCTTCCTCTCTCCGCGTTCGTTCGATTAAAGGCCAACTCTTTCTCCCTCTCTCTCTTTCTCTCGATCGGCCGGCCGTACATCATCATTAGAAATTTATGACCCTTCCTCGCGCGCAATTTGCATTTTACCATATAGGCGCGAGCGCATACGAAGAGGAGAGAGAGAGAGAGAGAGCAAATATTCCCTGAGCAAACACAGGTCGAGAGGCACGAGCAGTGCGCCTTTGGGCTTCCTTTTTTTTTCCTGCGCGCGAGGGGACGGCATTGTGCCAGGACTGGCTCTCGCGGGGATGATAAGGATCGGAGGAGCCGAGGGGGGATTGTGAGGAGGACTGACCAACTTGTGACGCTGATGGGCTTCTCAATTGGATTGAGATTTTTTTTAATTTCTGCCAGAGGATGGTTTTGGTGTCTGTGTGTGCATATGGATGATGGAATGTATTATCGTTGCATTAGCTTGACTTTCTTTGATTGCTTCAATTCGGAATAGTTGTATTAGGAATTTGGCGAATCGACTTGTATGGATTAGAGGAACACGATTTTTTAATAAGCGGTAATGTATAGTGACCGCTTGGATAATTTGTTGAGCTTTAAGTTTGCCGTAAAGTTCGAGCGATACAAGAGACAAGTATGCGCCGATGCTGTCAGGGATATATGGATCGATCGAGCTCTGGTATTTCTTGAACGCGGCTTTGGCATTTTTAACATTGCCGCAACCCGCTGGGCCGTGTTTGCTTGGATTTCAGAATTCGTGTCTGGTATTTAACAATCGAGCATTAAAAATTCGTATTTTTCAAGGAGATATCGAATGAATAAAATAATTTTTATCGGTCATCCGAACCACTTATTCCTTTTATTAAGATGGAGCACATAGCGATGATCTCAATTCGAGGCTACTATTGAATGATTATGATGGTATCGAAATTTCGTCGATATAGTACGTCTTATCATTCTCTTACTCAGTTTCTATTCAAACTTAAATAATATTTCCTTCAATGAAAACCACCCAAAAACTAAGGTAAAACCCATAAGCCATTAACATAACAAACTCCCCAACACCCTCACCAAAAACATCCCAACCAAACACCTATCCCCACAACCTCCAAAACCACGAGTCCTTGAAAAATCCAGCTTCCGTCCTCCCAGCCACTCCAACCCTCACTCATCGCTCAATTACCCAGCCACAAACCTACACGCATAACCCGGCTCTTAATTCACGGCCGAACGAGGCCCGCTCATTATAAACCCAAGCATCTCTCCCTTCCTCTCGCGAGATTCGCCGACTAATTTTACAGCACGCTCGTCTAATCCCACTTAATAAATCTCCGTTAGGCGGCGGCGCTCGGCAAATGAAGTCCGTGGCGCTTATAGGCGAGAGCCGCCCGAGCGCGTAGAAGTAGTAGCGCGAAAAGCTCCGTTTGTTTGTTCGCGGGGAAGCTAAGCGCGAGGCTGGCCCTGATGCCGATTATGCATCAAAATAAATTCACGGAGATCATCGAGTTGTCTGTCTTATATTACGTTGAGCTGCTGGATAGTTTCGAGGAATACAATGGACGGGGGTATTGTTTGGTGGGATGGGGGGATTTTTTTTTGGATGGTGGTTTGGATTGACGGTTGGGTCAGTGAACTTTGAGGGTTTTATGGTTATGGAGTTTTTGTGGGTAATTTTTTGCAGGGGATTTGGGTTTTAATGACGCTGACGCGCGCGCGATAAATTTTGCTCGTTGGGTGGCGATATTTCACTTTGTTCAATGTGATTTTCGACTTTTGTTTTTGACTTTTATGATATGGTAATTTATTCGGCAGTAATTTACAACGCAGTACGACAAACTTTTACAATCCACAAAACGTCAAGCAAATTTTTCATTTCATTATTTCAAATACCATCGCACCTTCAATTATCAATTAATTAAACTCCCAGACAAGACTAAACATTCCCTCTCCGCCCAAGCCAATACATCAGCCACCTGAAGAGCCAGCACCAAAAAAAGCTCAAACATTAAACTTCCCCAATTACTTATCCCTAATCAGCTCGGTAACCCCGCTCCCAAGCAGTACCCTAAAAAAAGCCCGCTCGCAATCAAGCCTATAACGTATCCAGCCTCCCGTAAACATTTTTCCCCTCGTTCAAAATAAATCATAGCCCCCCGATGTACAACCTAAAGGTCTTCCCTGCTGGCCCAGAGCCCCGCGAGCTCGCTTTCCTCTCTCTCTCTCTCTATTTATTATTCCTTTACAGCCGGCCGTAGTACTACGTACACGCGCGCGCGCCGGAGCGTAATGACGCAAGGTTTGCGGCTGGATGATCGTGGAGGAACGAACGGTAAAATTATCGTTGGTTAAGGTATGTTGGGTGTGTGTAGTTATGCTGGCCAGGTGTGGTGGGTTATTGCTGGTTAATTAGGAGATGGTTTGTGGAGCTGGGATTTTTGTAATTGGAGGTATGTTAGAGGTATTTTGATAGTGGATTTTCAATGTTTTAGATTGGAATTTTTCAGGCGTGATTATAGTAAGTATTTAATGATGTTTGGAGATTTTTAAAAGCCAAACGTTAAATTGAAGAAATCGTTTTCTTTTAGAAACATTTTAAGTAATATCTATTACAGTAAACACAAGGTCTGAAAATGTATTTCAAAAACCGGTTAAAAACCGGTCGAACACTGATTAATAGAATAACTAAACTCTCCATTTTACCTTGAAACAATCACCTTTAACCAAACTAGACAAGGCAACGCCAGCAAACCACAAGATAACACTGTATTAATCTATTTAAATCCACCTTCAGCGAAATCATTTTCCCGGGCGTATTTTTTCTCGCCAACCGGGAAAAGAAATAATGTTATTTCAAGTTGATGCTCTCTTAAGCTCTGGTAAGCTGCGCTCGCTGAATGCAGCACGCGCGCCGCAGCCGCGTTAAAACAGTGTAGACAAATTTCAAGCATGTTGAAACTATTTGTCCGCGACCGGCCGTGTATACCCTCCAGACTGTTGCAAGCTCTATCTCTCTCTCTCTCTCTCTTTCTCGTGTATATATACTTGGACTCGTGCGCTGAGCTTTTCAACGCGTTTTTTAATACGGTCAAGAACAGCTTTATTTTCATGCTTGCGCGCGAAATGTGAACTTGACTTTTTGCGCGAAAAATGATGTGGTGAATGAGGATCTTGATTTTGTTGTTAATGAGTGTATACTTGGCTTATCGAGCTTTTTTACGAGTTGATATTTATCTTTGCTAAGGTTGTTTATAAATAAAGAAACAAGCTTTGTTACACTACTTGTGAAATTTAACGGAAGGAAAATTTAGTACGCAAGCGTTACGATGTTATAACGAAAATAAATAACTGAAAAGCTCAGTTATATGCACGACCGGATGGTCTGCATCGAGAAAAGAGACTCGAAAGGCCGCAGGTGCGTTCATATTGTACCACGAAGACAGACTTTTTTATCCATTTACCTCCGCGTAACCTAAATATGCAGAATTTTCGTGAGAGTTATCCAGATTTATTTTCGCGGCGATTAAAAAAGAAAAAACACGAATTAACAGTTACAAAATCACGTACACCTATAAAACTTTTCCCTCCCGCGCGCTCGCGCGCTATTGCGCAAGCTCAAAGGTTATAAACCTTTCAAAGCGCTCAAAACGTGATCAGCTGGAAATACAAAATACGCGTTAACTATTTTAAGCTGAAAGCCATAAATTACCCGGTTTATATTGTCTCCCAAGTAATTACAACTGTCGCACTCTGAACAGAAAGCATTTCTCTCTCACCCACACGTTTCAACTCGCGATCAAAGACACTAAATCGTGTGGCTCGATCACCGAAATTACCCGGCAGATCGAGTACATCACACACCAAGGCAAAGAAAAAACAGTATAATCTCACGTGTAAAAACAAAAATCGCGTGTCACTCTACTCCACCGATCTTCTGTCAAGCACAATCTCTCTCTCCTCCTCACCGCTCCACGATCTCCCTCGATCTCTCTCCGATCCTCAAAATCCCATTCAGCCGGAAAACCAGCCTCGGCGTTCCAAAATCTATCCTCTCTTCTCAGGCCCAAAGAAAGCGCGTTCCTGCACGCTCGCAGATGGCGCGGCAGCCTCCCCACACACTGAAAGCTCTCTCTCTCTCTCTCTCTGCCCTGCCTCTCGCACCAGTATATACACACTTGTAAAAATCGCGCACTGAACTTTCTCCGAGCTTTTCACCGCGGCTTACTCAATCCCGATTCCTCCAGCAACTCGAAGTAAAAAAAAACACACGCACGCGTATCGCACTGCAAGCTCGCTCTGTCTCTCGGCCACGTGTGTGCTCGCAAGCTCGATCGGCGCTCGGCGCTCTCTCTCTCTTTCTCTCGTCGGCAAGACGCCGACGTCGTGTTATAGAGATACACACTTGCGCGCGCGCGCCTCTCGCTCGCTCTACTGTGTGCTCGGCTGGCTGGCTGGCTCCTCGGCCGAGCCGCGAGAGTCAGGGTGCTGCTCCAGGAATAGAAACGATCCGAGAAAGAGAGAGAGGAAGAGAGAGAGAGAGTGGTAGTATAACGCAATGCGTCGAGCTTGCGGGCGAAACGTGACGGCGTGGCCGAACGAGAGCGTGTTTTATATTAGGGCTCCGAGGCGGCAGAGGTGGAGAGGAAGCGCGCCGGAGAAGAGAAAGAGAGACGGAGACGGTATTTTAACGTTCGGAGGAGCGAGCGTTAGAGCCTGGGAGCATGTGTGTGTGAGCGCGTTAGGCGCGGGACGATGATGGCCGTTTTGACAGCCGCGAATGCCCGCACGTCCGCGATCGCGAGAGCACGTGGACGAGGTGATGGTGGGGCTGGTGAGGCTGGTTGAGAGAGGATGTGGGTGTTTTTTAGGGAGGGTGGGGAGAGATGGTTTTTGAAATAAGGGTGGTTGTTTTAGGAGGGTGGTTCGAGGATAGGGTTGGGGTGTTGAATAGTGGTTGGAGATGGGGGTGTGGATATGGGGAAAGTGCTAAGATATGGTATATTGAATTTTAAAGTTAAATTGGTATGGCAAATACTTTGAGGAGAAATGATATGTAAATTCTGCGAATTTCAAGATTTTACTCTTTTGAATTCGTTTTGTTTGTAACCATTTTTATTTATTAAATTTCGCTGTAAATGTAATAAAACTGATGACGTTTAGCTTTTAAATCTCGAAAATTGATTGTCAAAAAGACGTTTTGTGCTTTGTTCTTTTCAATTTTCAGATTTCCAATTTTTCTCTGAGAAATAATCAAATCAAAATTATATTATAAAGGTTATTACGTTAAAGTTTTTGTATAGACGGTACGCTAAACACTGAAAACTTTTCAATTTACAATAAATCAGTCGCATTACAGCGTGCTCTCTAATGGACCACGATCACACATCCTATTAACACCAATATCTATCAAACTCTCTGAAAATTAGTCCAGTAACTTGAAAACAGCGAAATTTGTCATCAAATCGCCACTCCGATGTCTCATACACATTTCATCGTACCAATAAAAACCACAAAGATAGCCGAATAGAGAAAGACCGAACAGAACCAAGAGAACCGAAAATCGCAACGAAAAGCACAACAGACTCCGCGTCGACAAGGCCGGCCTCGTGATTGCTTGATTTACGAGATAATTTTCAGATTTCGCTGTTACATTCGACAGGTGATCTCTCGCGTTCGCGCGTGATTTATCGCCCTCTCCATTCGACACTATTAGGCGAATGTATCGGCATTTTTCAACGCTACTTTGGATTTAAAAAAAAAAGGAAATGAACATCGAGAGGGTAAATTTGCGCGAGAAAAGAGAGCGAGGATATTTATTTCGGGCGAGGAAATTAGATTCGTGAAAATTACAGGCTCATTAAAGAGTTATCTGATAAGATGCAAATAAAGTCGGAGGAGCGGCCGCCGGGGAAAGTAGGTCCGCGCGCACTAAAATCAAAGACTGCCGAGTCCCATCGGACCTGCCTCCAGTTAGCCTTGCGCCGTGAATTTTTCAGCCCTAACTGCATGCTGTTTACTTAGAGGCTTTTTTTTCGGTACTCGAATTGTTGGATTGTAAAACTTTGGGTGTTGAAGGTGAATTCTTTTTTGATAATCTTGGTTTTTTCTTGAGCGTTGATTTTGTCTGTCTATTGTGTATAAACGTTTTATTTATTTATGCTCTGCTTCTTGTGCTTCTGTTACACTTTCACTGTCGCAAAAAAGTACATGTAATTATTACAAAAACAAAATCAACGTTTTGTCATAACAAAAGCACTCTCACTTTTACTTGTTTCTATCTTTATCGAGATCTGCTATAGTATCGCTTCAACCGTAACAAACCGCTCAGATCTTTAAACTACGTTAACTTAAAAAAAAATCAACCAAACTACAGATCATCTAAACAATCATTATAAAAAATAAAAAAGATTGTGCGAAAGATAAGAGCGCGCGGCAGCGAAGCTCAGCTCGTCAGCGAGCCACCACGGAGCACTGGCCGTTCCGCGATCGCACGCGTCGCATAACACTGCGGCTTCGCCGATCTTAATCCCCCGCGATAATCCATTCACTCGCGCCGGCAGCTATCATTCATCGGTGAAGAAAAGTGCTTTAACCCTCGGCGTTGGGGAGTTCGATTTCTTCTTTGGCATTGACTTTTTCGCGTTTCTGTTGTTTAATGAGAGAGTTTTGTCTGAATAGTGAAGCTTGTAGATAGATTTATGCTTTTGAAAAAGTTCGTTTTAGAAAATTTTTTGTAAATTCTGATTGGGGGTTGGTTTGAAGATAAATGTTAAGTTTAGATGAAATGAAATATTTGGTGATTGCAGTAGTAATATGTCAAGTGTGGTGCGGCATATGTGTGATTTTTTTTTTTAAGGAATTTGTATAACTAAAAGCTTTAGTTACATGGATTTGCAATGTTTGAATATATATAATTATACACATAAATTTTATGATTTATAAAATGTAATAATACAGATATATTGATGAAAATTTTCAGATAAGTTACGTAATATAACTTTATCATAAATATTCATAAAGCCTTCTACTTATTGCAGATTAAGAAAAACATATATTGAAGTGTCGGCTACTAAAATAATATTCCTTACAGGAAGCACTTGCTATAATAAATTCTATCCAATTACAAAAAACATCGAACGTTTAACCAACATTAATCTCCTTAAAACCTAATCCAATATAAATAACTCGCAAAAAGACTCAATACACACACAGAAATACACACACGTAAACGCATACACACACATAAACCCATACACACTCACACATACAAACACGCACATATACGCACACTCACACATACACACACACACACACACACACAAACCACGGTTGCGAATTAAAAATTCTATCTCTCAGACACAGAGGAAACCCCGGGCCGCAGTAAAGGCTCAAAAGAAAAAGCTTTGCTCGCGCGCGCGTATCTCTCTTTATTCGCTCTTCTCCCTCCTCGGCTCTTATCAGCTAGCCTGCGCGCGTGCTTGTACACCGGGAATAGAAACTACTTAGGATATCTTTTTGAAAGCGCTCCAAATCTAAAGTTATGGCAGCGCGATCGCAGATATACCCGCGGCCTGCAAAAAGATACAACCAACGAGTGCACTACGCTCGGAGGAGCTTTTCGAGCCCCCCGACGAGCTGGATGCGAGCCTCAACTTTGGGATTCGAACGAGGAGAATTTTATATGTGCGATGGGTAGTGCTTCTAGTTTGGTTTAGGGATTTATAAGGGATTTATGGCTTGGGAGTTCTGTAAAGTCGGTGGTTACTTCTGTGGAGAGGTGAAGTAAATGTGGTTGCGATGAGAATCAATCCATTTATCGTGCATAAATTTATTAGAATGCTTGCTGACTGACTTTGGGTAAACGAGCGTCAGCTCGTCGACGCAAGTTACGAAACGCATACGAAAACCTAACGTCCCTCGTATAAATAATGAACAATCGCCCGGTTAATAATCAACGAGCCAACCCAAAAATCATAGCCTACATCCACCAGCTCCAATATTAACGACCATAAAAAATGCAACTAACGACAGTCCGTCTAAAAATACCCACCCGCGCGAAATCCATTTCTCCCTTTGTGTCTCCCCCCCAAACGCGATTTTTCACTTCCTCTCTTTCCCCATCAACTTCGCGACTCTTCCCCTTTAAAAAGAAGAAAAAAGAAAAGACAGCTCGACGCAGCCGCGAGGCGTAACTCGCTCTCCCCCTCATTGATCGACTGTTTACGTAGCTTCAATTCTAAATCTGTCGCACTGCTGGGCCCTGCGCGCGCGGCTTGCTTTCTTTCGCCTCTCGCTGGCGCGCGTTGCATAAAAATAATTCTTGCGCGCGCGAGCTTTGCACTTGGTTCATTCTTCCAGGCGCTGGGTCAGCTGAAAAATGGTCGCGCAAGGCGATTTATATGCGGGCCTTTAATCTCTGTCGCATTGTTAAATTAGCCGCGAGAGGCTAAGCGCTCGGATTTCCGGGAAATTTGGGATTCCGAGGCGTGGGAGGAAAAATTGGTGAAGCGGCCCGTTGATAAACAGGGGATGACTCTTGCTTTGGGAGGCGGCTGAAGGAGAACAAATGATCGGGCTATTTGTTTGAGGAGATAAGTACGGTTTATGCAGTGATGAAATTGTATATAGGTGGAGAGTAAGCGAATCGTTTAGGCTTAAAGGAGGGGAAGCTTGTCAAGCAGTTAGTGTCTTTAAAAGCAATCGGCACTTATCCCGAGAAAATGATTTTATTCGAAAAGTTTCGTTATACGCGAATGATCTACAATGCGCAAATCGACCGAAACACCAAGTCTGTAAGTAGTTCTTCTCTCTCCGAAACTTTCATCAGCTCCAAAAATGCAAAACTTTTCAAGACCCCGCATGAAACGACTCTCCCTCCGCCCTTCAAGAAAAAAAGCTCGGCGAAGAAACTCGCTTAATTGCGCGAAAAAGTGCACCCTGAAAAGAGCCCTAAATCATCTCATATCCCAACCTCTCTCCCCGATCTCTCGCGCCAAAACTCAGCCGCTCTCGGATAAATTACTATCAACAAATCAAAAAGGCAATACGGGCATAAGCGCGCGAGCAAAATGAATATACACACGCGCGCGCAAGCGCATATACACTTGCAAGCTCGGCGGTCTTTCTCAGCCCTTTCCTCCCCCTCGTAAACTGTCAATATATTTTCGGCTGCTCGCGGGGCCGCCCATAAATTCCCGTTTTACGCTCGCGAGCGCGAGCTCAGGCCCTTTTCAAGCTGCTTCTGGCTGCCGTTGAAGCTACTCGTAAAGTCCGAGTTTTTATCTCGCGCCGAGAGGGCAGACAAAGCTTCGAGAATGTCTCGGCTTGAGCGCAAGTGGAGATTTTTTCGCCTCGATGGATGGATGCGTGTCCGCTGAGAATATGCTTGGCTGTGGGGCTCTGCCTTTGAGGGTCTGAGTGCTGCTTGCTTTTTCGTTTTCGTGTAGGAGATTTTTTTCTGGTTTAGTGGAGGCTGGCTTTGATATTTATTTTCAGAGACTTATGATGCGGAGCAAATAGGTGGAGTTTGGTTTGTACTTAACTTGTTACGTACTCTGGAGTAATTACGTTAATAACTAAGGTTTAAATGTGTAAATGATATAATGGTAGAGAAGTGACTATATCGTGTAATTTTACTTCTGAAACGCGTCAGCTCGCGCTCGCGGCTATTCTCGTACTGAGGCGAAAGGGAATTTGTCGTTACAGGGGTTGGCGTGTTGCTGTGAAATAGACAGGTGCGGTTTAAGTGTAACGCGGTTAAAATTTCATAAGGCTGTTTTTCGATGCATTTTTCAAGTTGCTACATCGATGTGTTTCTATATTAAGGCGAATGCAGAGACTCGTCATAGAAATTATAGATTTATCAGAATTCAAATAAATGTTTTAATATTAATGTTAAAAAATAGAAACTCAACTTATTAGATGTTTATAGTATTGCAGTTTCATACTAAATATAAAGTCATAAAATAAATTAGTATCATATTTCCAAAAACCTGTAATCACTTACAAACACTACATTCACACTTCGCGCGTTCCAGCCAGTCATACACTTCCTCCAATCAACTGTTGTAACAACCAAAATACCTCACTATCCAACAGCGTGTACACTTCCGTCCATGAAGCTAATGACTCGAAATTTCAATCAGCACTTTCTTTTCTCTCTTCGCGCGCACAGAGCGTCGAGATAAATAGCCGACGCATTTAAGCCTCTCTTCCGCCTCTTTTTTCTTTAGCCGGATAAAAATGCAGCCGCCGAGCTTGCGACAAAAGCCATAATTCAGGGGCTATTGTTGTGACGCTACGCGCGCGAGAAAGAGAGAAAAGAAAAGGCGCGACGCCTGCGGAGCCGATAAATCCTCGGGGAAAACGATCGGGAAATCAAAGTGGAAAGCGACGCCGATTTATAAAAGCGGCGTTACTCGAGGACGGAGTAATGAGATGTTATGGCTGGTAATAGATCGGCGAGGCGAAGTGAGAATGGATTTGAAGTGATTCTAAGAAAAAAGATCTTTTGGAATTTTTTCTTTTTTTTTTCAAGTCCTGAAATTATTAATGTTGTGGGAGGCTGTTAGAACGTTTTATCAGTCGTTTATTAGCCTGTAAAAATATTGTTTAAATAAACGAGTTCCGCGGCTAATTTATGTAGTTACGAGGCGGTGTACACAATCGAAAACTACCGTGAGCACGGCGAGATTAAAATAGAAGATAATACTGAAATACCGGGAATGCTTTATAACTCAATTTATTATCCGAGCTATCAAAACAAGGCCTGGGAGTTGTTCTTGGCAAAATGCGCGCGAGCGCCGCCGGTTTTTTTCTTTTTGTCAAACGAACAAACTCGTTTGATTTCTCCGAAACGCACAATTGAGTAATCCGCGGAGAGAAAATCGGGGAAATGGGACTATTTTTGCGTAGGAAGAGTGAATCGACGATTATTTTCTGTCGAGCCAAAATTAATGAACTATTTTCGTAAGAGGCGTGTTTGATTGTTCCTGTATCTAGTTTTAGTCAAAATATAATTAAGAAACTGATAAACATTAGTAGAGGATACTTTTTTAGGTAGCGCTATGGAAATGTATTCGTAGTTTTTTAAAATTGTACGCTATTAAAAATGCGGATCATAGAATTTTCTGTTTAAATCTTTAAAAAACCTTTGCCTAAAATACGTATATTACAGAGCTATACATATAATGTAATATTACAAAAATTTTACGACAATATTTACACAAAAATTTGGCAATACATTTTATAGCATACAAAAAATTTATTTTACGCAAAATTTTTATCTTGAGCTTGTTGTTAGAAATTAAATTAAACTTACTATAATTTATTTGTCCATTTGATCAATACATGAAAAATTTCTCAATTATAAGTGTTTTGATAATTTACACCATAATTTTTCATGCTTAAGCAAACTTTTTCACATTAAACTTTGAACTATGAAATATTAAAAAAAATAAGATAAGTAGGGATAACAAAAATGTATGACTTGCCGACGCAGCAAATCGAAAAATGCGCGGGCTATGCAAGTTCAGGGAATGTTCACAAGAGGGCACCGCCACCTGGACTACCGACTCTTAGCGGGAATATTTAAAAACAAATGTTTGTCCCTAAATGCCCTTTTTTAAATCACTCCTCAATTATTGTTATAAGAGATTTAATCAACCAATCTTGGATAAATCTACTTATTTGGAAAGTCAAAACTTAATAATGTCCTATAACTAATATAAATAAAATGGTTTATATATGAATAAAATAGGTTTATTTAAAAGTTAGATCGTAAAAACATGTAATCATACTGTTAAAATTTTTATTTGTACTATTCGCAAGGCAATTTTACTGAATAAAATCTTATAGTTAATAAAACGTAACTATAGATTTTCATATACAGAGTAGTGTAATGCTCTTTTATAATATTTTTACACCAACACTTCATACAACATTTTTAGAACACAAGTTGTATAACACGAAATACTTATTTTCGGTTGTGATTTGAAAGGAAAATATGTAATAAAGAGTTTTATTGTAAGGCATAGACCTTATTTCATTACCAAATATTTTTTATATCCAGAAAACAATTTTTTCTGGTTACAAAATTCTATTTCAATTTATCTAAATAAAACCATCATTTATCACGAATACAAAAATAATTGAATCCTACATAAACATTAAAAATATCTGAAATTTTGCCAAAATCTTTTAAAGATATCTCACCCACCTGGAATATGAGGAAGAACGGCACCCACTGATAGTACTTGACCTGCCTGATTATCGAATCCCCGCCGGTCGGGCGATCCGGATGCTGCTGGTGGGGTGGCAGTCGCTGTCGTTGCTGGTAAAGGAAAGTCGAGCCGACCCCAGGAAATGCGACGTTGACCCCTGCAACGCCCAGCATTGCGCCCGTCACGAAGTATGTACTGTGGATCCAGCAGTAGGCGTTGAACGCCTCGACTGGTATATCTCTGGAATAATGGAGAGTCGGTGAAGATTGTAGATCAGGTGTGATTGCTTTTTAGAGAGATACGGTATTGGCTAGTGTGATCAATTAATTGCTTAAAATTTGATTTTATATATTTGCGTTCGTATTTGATCTTGTTCAATTTGATGTAATTAAAAAGAGATAATATTTTTTATATAAGCTGATTAAAATATTAAATAATTTATCTATTTCCTATATAATGTACTAAAATAAGTGAAAGAAAAGCAAACTGTTCACTCTAAAAAGATGTGCAATAATAATGGACTAATTAGTTCACTATTTTGAAAATTGAGTGTATATTAATTATGAGAGACTTGAGAATATCTTTTTTATATGAACTTCATAGAGTTACGGGAAAGTAAATATTTGAGAGAAGTATCACATCATTGTTAAGTGCAGAAGTCCATTTTTGGACAATCACATTTCAAGCTTTTCAAATATGTTTACTGATCTAAATAAATATAGTTTTAATTGCTTTCGTTTATCTAGATTCTACTCGTACTTGTTTTCTCCGACTTTGACTCCACTTTTCATTATAAACCTATTGATTCAAAATAAAAAAAAAGGATTTAAATATTTCAGAAAGCCATACATATATTTCAGAAAATTCAACGGATATATTAAAGAATCAAATAATAAAGTAATTAAAATAAAGCAGGGTTTCACAAATTAGTAATATCTTTTTAATAATTGTTGTTATTATCTATATAAAATTATTTATTATTATTTGTAAAAAATTGAATAATAAAAAGTAGTGATCCACTTTTCAAGCTTTTAGAACGGACTTGTACCGTAGAATGGAGCTTATCAAACAGCATAGAATATGGATCAAATTGCGAATTTTTATTATTAAATTCTTTAGTTTTCGTCTAAGATTTCCTTAGTGAACTGTTAAACTATTATCGTACAGTACGTCAAACAAAATTATTGCTTTTATACATTTAAGATTCACACGATTAAGCTTCGATTTAATATTTCTTGATTAAAGCAAAAAAATACCCATTATATCTCATATCTTACAGTTATTAAGACTATCATTATTTTCATATTTTGTGTCTACATGAATGAGTTAAGTAATAAATTTAAAATCATTTTTTGTAATCTTAGCGCATGTTTAAATATTAAAACGTCAATATCTTAAAAACACGAAGAATTTAGTTTTCACTGAAAGCTACATATATAGTACACCATAAATTAACAATATATTATATGTTAAAGAATTAATGAATATTTTACCTAGAATTAAAAATAAAAACATCTTAACCAATGGATCCGAATCAAATATTAAATTTTAAAGAAAGTTATTTTAAAATATTATTATTATTATTACAAAGATCAGTAGAAAAGTATAGTCAACTCTATGATTATATTAAATAAGGAAATTAAGAGTCTTATACATGAAATTATCTAAAAATATTTTCGATAATATCTTAAAAAAAATGGAATTAAAATAAATCGAAGAAAAATAAGAAGTGTAACATTTTTTAACTTATTCAAATTGTCTCATATAATCTAATGACTCTTTTCAGAAAATAACGTTTTTTTTACAGAAAATTTATGAATTGTTACATTTCCGTATCGTTGTATATTAGTATCAATATCATACGAAATCGTACAGAAATGCATGTAAAAGTACATTAGAGTACTACTCCATTGTAACAAAAACATACTTTTATTATGTATTATTTCTATTTAGAATCCCGCTCAACTGTTGATTAAACTTTAACATATTATACTCATCAGCGCCTATTCCTATTATTATCAACAAAATTGAAGATAATTTCTATTTGATATTATCTAGGTTTATTTTAAAAATTACTGGTTGTATTATTATTTTATTACGTAATCTTTATAATCAGTCAAGAAATTTTCTCTGCAAATGTCCAGGTTCTTCACGTACACGGAGAAAGAGATTCACTGTAAAACTCAGTGTTCGTTTTTGCGCACTCTAATTTTCCATTCTTGCTTACGAAATTTGGGTGCTTGA